>QEOT01009642.1:524424-572867 GCA_003123785.1 Pterocarya stenoptera
TTTTAAACCACCCAGGTGATGACATTTATGAAGATGAGACTGCAGGACAGGACTTGACCCCGGGAGGCGAGGCAGAGGCCTAGACGGATTTTGCTATGATTAAGCTTTATGGTTTAAGATTTAATTAAATTATTTTGATAAGCACATGAGACTTCCATAATTGTTTTAAATAAGTGCTTCCGCAGACTTTATTTTTTTTGGATTTTTAGTATTTAATAAAATTTGTTTTATTTATGGAATCCTTTGCATCTGGCGCGTTATTAAAAGAAAAAGTTTTATTCAAGTTCAGTAGTAGCACACTGGCTCCCCATAAATTCTTAAATGTCTTTATTGGGGAGCGGGGTGTTACAGAAACAAATAAAAAAAAAAATTATGGTGTGTGGTGTGTAGGATGATGCAAAGATTAATTCAAGACACAAACTTCCAACGGCAAAACACGTCACAAAATCTTTTTTTATTGAGACGAACTATTTCGACGCAATAGAGAAATATATCACTGCAAAAAGGGGATGAATACCCATAAAATCAGAAATGCGGAAGTTGCTGTAAAAAGCGACCGGCGAATTCAAAGTCACTGCAAATAGTATTCTATTGCGGCAATTTCTAATACAACGAAACAAAAATCACCGCAATAGCTCTGTTTTCTTGTAGTGATGTTAGTTTAAGGCCGTTCCGCTGTCGCAATAAAAGAGTAGGTGGCACAGAGGAGGAGACCACCCTGCCCACAAAGAAGACCAAATTCTCTATAATGGCAGTGGCTGTGGAACAGCCCTGCCAGTCCCATGAAAATATAAGTTGGAATTGCTGAGGGCTTGGGAACCCTTGGACAGTTCGAAAACTCCACCTTTTGGTGAGAGAAAAGGACCCGGATATGGTTTTCCTATGTGAAACCAAGAGCAAAAGAGATAGACTAGAATGTATCAGTAATAAAATTGGATATGTATGGGGGACTTCAATGAAATTGTGGCACAAGATGAGAAGTGTGATTCCTCCTATAGGCCTCACAATCAGATGAATGAATTTACACAAAACATTAAGGACTGTGAACTAGGAGACCTCGGCTATAAGGGATCTAAATACACATGGTGCAATAGCCGTGAAGGCCTGGATTTCATCAAAGAAAGGCTCGACAGGACTTTGGTTAACTGTGATTGGCATCTCATCTTTGAGCACAACCTGATTTCAGTATTGCCTGTCCAATTCTCTGACCACAGCCCCCTTTTAATTAGTTGTTTTACTAATGAACCTGAAGGTACCTCTAATAGAACAAGAGTTTTTAGATACGAGTCAAGCTAGACTAAAAGAGATGGTTGTGGGGAAGTGGTTAGAAGAGCCTAGTATGGTGACCTCAGGTCTGGGACAAAAACAGAAATTTCCAAAAGAGGACTTGAGAGGTGTAAATTCCAATTAGGAGAATGGCATAGATTAACTCATGCTCACCAGAAAGTCATTGTATCACAAAAAATACATTTACTCAAATCCCTGCAAGAGTCCAACACAGGCCACCAGAATGCACAAGTGCACCTCTTACAAAAAGAAATTGATGAAATTATGGAAGAGGAAGATATGAAATGGCACCAAAGAGCCAAACAAAAATGGTTGAATGAAGGGGACAAAAATACCAAATACTTCCATAAGTGTGCTACTCACAGAAATAAAATAAAAAATACTGTTAAGGAACTATATTCTGAGGATGGCATCTCTATGTCTGGTCAAGTAGAGGTGGGTAGATTGTTTCAAGAATTCTTGAAAAATCTATTCTCATCATCCAATCGAGAGGGCATCTCTGAAACTCTTGAACATTTGGAGCCTACGGTTACAGCAAATATGAACAAGACTCTAAAGAAGGTATACTCAAGAGAAATAGAGAAAGCAATCCATGAGATGAACCCACTAGGGTCCCATGGTCTCGATGGTTTCCCTGCAGCATTCTACCAAGATCATTGGCCTGTGGTGGGTACTAATATAGTGGTTGCTGTGATGGAAATCTCAACTCTAAGCAAGGGTTCCAAGCTATCAACCACACTTATTTCACCCTCATACCCAAGAAAAAGTCTCATACTCTAGTCTCAGATTTAAGACCCATCAGCCTATGCAATGTCTTTTACAAAATTATTGCAAAGGTACTTGCCAATCGATTGAAGACTATTCTACCTAATCTCATTTCAGACACCCAAAGTGCCTTTGTTCCTAGAAGAATGATCACGGATAATATTATTGTGGCTTATGAGTTGATGCATTCCATGCAAAACAGAATGAAGGGAAGGAAGGAAGGCTTTATGGCCCTCAAACTTGACATGAACAAAGCATATGATAGGGTTGAGTGGTCTTTCCTTAGAGCTATGATGACAAAAATGGGCTTCGAAGGTGATTGGACTGATTTGATCATGCAATGTGTGACCACAGGATCATACTCCCTTCTGGTAAATGGTATTCCCCAAGAACCTTTTCTTCCTTCAAGGGGTATTAGGCAGGGGGACCCTCTCTCCCCCTACCTATTTATTTTGTGCTCTGAAATTCTCAGTTTTTCACTCAACAAGGCAGAACAGCAAGGGCTCATCTCAGGCATTCCTATAGCTCGAAACTCCCTTAAGATTAATCACCTGTTTTTTTGCAGATGATAGCCTTATATTCTGCAAGGCACTCCCAGCTGAATGGACCAAGTTGTACTCCATCCTTGCAGCCTTTGAAAAGGCCTCTAGCCAGAGACTTAATCTTGACAAAACATCAATCTTCTTTAGCAAAAATATGTTGCTAGCTACTCAGTAATACTAAAAATACCCCATTTAAAATAATTTTAGACATTAAAATATTTCGAGGATCTTAAAATACAAATTTAAGATTTAAAATGCAAATGTGAGACTTGTGACGAATCGAGAGAAAAAGGAGCGGATGGTCACAATAGTAGGAGAAGTGAAACTAGCAATCTTCCAAATGGCATTGCAGAAATCTTTTAGCTCGAAAGATTCCTAACTTGTATTTGTCAAACAATTGACCTGTGGTGAAGGATGAGATTTGTTAGACATTACTCGATTGTTTACATTCTTGAAGGATTTTGGGTTCAATAAACGTAAACTATATCGTCTTAATTCCAATGGTGAAAGAGCCAACATGAGTGATAGAGTTTAGATCTACCATTTTGTGTAATGTGTTATACAAGGTTACAACAAAGGTAAAATTGCAAATAGACTTGAGCTTCGTTTATTTGACATCGCCAGAATAGTTGGTTGCAATGCCGCTTCCCTAAATGTGGCAAAAAAATCACATTAAAAAAAATCCACTAGTTGGACTATACAATAGCTTCTTTAGTGGACCCTCGTTGGCTCACTGATAAAAGGTTGATTAAGTCAATTTTGAACTCTATAATTGTTATTTCTTTTTCTATCATATTCAATGGTGAGCCATAAAAAAAGTTTCATCCCACAAGAAATTAAGACAAGGTAATCCTCTATCCCCATACCTTTTGACCATCTATGTTGATCATTTTAGGTTCTTTGTGATCAAATGTGTCACACGCACCCAGAAACACAAGAGAGAGAAGATGTAATAGAAAGAATTAGAGAGAGGATAAGAGAGAAATTGAGAATTGATATGATTTTCTTGTTTTATTCTGCATGCTGATCATCGTCTATTTTTACACTTCTTAGGTCTACTGATTGAGCTGCATTATTGCATATTTTACACATTTAAAACCAATATATTTTTAATTGTTTTATTATTTTATCATTGGTTTTAGATGGAAAAATTGATTAAGAGGCATAAATCCAAGTTGTGAATTAAATTGATTAAAAGCATAGTTTATGTTTGATTTTATAACTTGTGATTTATTTGAGCAATAAGTTCTTCACATGCACAACACACTCTTAAATTTTATTTTTCATCTCTTGTTTAATTTTATTTATTTTAGTTTCTTCATCTTATTTTATTTGTTTAGTTTTATTTTTATTTTATGTGATCATTATTTAATTTTGCTTGTCTAATTTTTATTTTATTTCATTTCATTTTATTTTATTTTATTTTTATTTTATATTTATTTTTTATTTTTATTTTCT
Source organism: Pterocarya stenoptera (assembly GCA_003123785.1). NCBI lineage: Eukaryota > Viridiplantae > Streptophyta > Magnoliopsida > Fagales > Juglandaceae > Pterocarya > Pterocarya stenoptera. The sequence continues at coordinate 528,477 of QEOT01009642.1, forward strand.
GTTTTTCAGATTTGTCTAAACGACATGTAGTTTTTCTTAAATGGAAAAACGACATGTTGTTTACCTCTAAGAGCCAAAACTGTCGTATGCTAAACGACAAGTCGTTTAGTCAATTGATGAAAACGACTTGTCGTTTTACCTTGTAATTGAATTTCGTCCTCTGCTAAACGACTTGTCGTTTTGTTCATCTTCAACCTCCGTCCAGGATTGTACAGTGCACGCAAACTCCATGCATGCGTTCAGGCTCCTCCACGAAACCACCACTACCAAGAACCATTGCCTTGACTGCCCAGTCTCCTTCGAAACCACATGCTGCACCTAGACGAACCACTTGCCGAAACCACCAACCTTAGCAGCACCTCCACGGTGCAGTGCCCTCCGCCCGTTCACATCGCTGCCCATGCACCCTACAGCCATGTCTGCATCACCACGAGCACAGCGGCACTACCCAGACATGCTGCAACAGAAAAAAAAAAAAAAAAAAAGAGAAAAGAAAGACCCGGACGAACGGACGCATGCGGGGCGACGAAAACAGAAAAGGAAAGAAAAAAGAAAGAGGAAGAAGAGAAAGAGAGACATGGCCGAGCTGGAAGATTCCTTCGGTTGGTTTTCACGTGGGTAGTAGCTGACCTCAAGGAGAGAAGCAGCAGGTTCACATGGAGACAGACGCACGCGATGGACGAACGGACGCATGCAGCAGTGCGGAAACGGGAGAAAGAAAAAAAAAAGAAAGGAGAAGAAGAAAAAAAAAAGAAAAGAAAAGAGAGGAGCAGAGAGATGGAGACGCACACAGAGAAGAAAAGAAAAGAAAAAAAAGAGGGAGAGGAACGCTGGTAGTGCATGCGTGAGCAGCAGCAGGATCACGCTAGAAACAAAGCAGCAGACTCCTTCAACGTGCATTCACGTGGGCAGCAGCTGGCCTTTGCAGCTGAAGGTTTCTTGAAGCCTATAAAAAGGCTTGAGATGAACGAAGAAGAGCATCTGGGAGTTCACAAAGAGCTCCTCATTTTGCAGTGTATTATTTGCAGTACTTTATTTCAGTTTTTATTTACAGTGTTTATTTCAACTGTTATTTTCATTTGCAGTGTTTATTTTAGTTCAGTTTTTATTTCTTTGTTTAGTTAAATTTATTTTCATTTGAGAGTTAATTTATTAAAATTGTTTTGTAATATTTGGTATTGTGTTTTATTTTAGTTTTCTAATGGAGAATAGATCATTAAATTCCATGGTTATTGTGATAAACATGGTTGGCTAATTTTGTTTATACTAAGGTGAAGAGGTGAAGTCTAATAATTTAAATATTGTTTTATATCAATAATAGAGTTCATATTGTGAGTTTGATTAATTGACTGGTATTATTATTTGAAACGTTGATTATCTATATATTTCTCTTGATTCATTGTGATTTCCGAATACAATGAATGCTTGAAAAATCCATGTGGTAATTAATTGGACTTGTGAATGTCTCTACCCTCAATTATTCAAACTTAATATTTGGTGATTAATTTTCTTGGGCTTAATTGTTAAATTTTCCAGTTAGACAGAATCATTATTCTAGTCTAACTGAGTTAAATTGATTGGAAACAATTTCATAAATTATTAGACGTATCCTCAAAACCTTAGTCGTTCTCCATATTAATTCACTTTATTCTTTCAGTTATATTCTGTTACGTTTAAAATCCTCAACCCAGTAATCTCATTTTTTTAGTTGTTCTTATTTTTAAATCTCCTTTCATTTTATTCCCTTTATCACATTAGTCAATCCTTGTGGATTTGATCCTGTAACGTACTACGACACCTGTATACTTGCAGGCAAAACTGCTCTGAATTTTTATTCATCATTTTTGAGTAAAAGTTTAGACGCAACATCTACTACACAAGCCATTATGGGCTCAATTACAAATGTGGGCTTTGTAACCCAAAAGTAATTACAATACATTTCCTCGTTTTAAGGCTTAGCGCATTGACCCATTACTACTTCAGCCCATCAGACCCACAATAGTCATATGTTGCCCTAATCTTACGTCTGAGTCTTCACGCCTTGTCTGATCTCATGTTGCCCTAGTTGCCACCCTTGATATGTGACAATCCCTCCTCCTTTCAAAACTCGCCCATAAGGTGTGGGAAGGTCATCGTGAGAGAATGAAACTCTTCCCAAGTAGCATCTTTAGGTGTTTGTCCCTGCCATTGTACTAATAACTCAAGCAACACTCGGTTGTGGTGCTTACGAAGTTGCCTATTAAGAACCTCAGTTGGTTCTAGTTTAATGACACCGCCTACATCAACTGGAGGTAATTGTGGTAGAACCATCACGGTAGATTCCAGCTGAGACACATGGAAGACTGGATGGATTTGAGATGACATGGGTAGCTAGACTCAGTAAACAACTTCTCCATGCCTTTGGGTCACTTGGAAATGGCTATAGAAATGTGGATCTAGCTTGAGAGATCGACACTCTGATATTGACATATGATAGTACTGTCGTAATTGAAGGTAAACCCAATCACCTTCGTTAAAAAGTTTGCTCCTCCTTTCCAGATCTGCAAACTTTTTCATACAATCTTGTGCACGGTGCAAGTTGTCTCTTAGTAGATGTGGCATCTAATCTCTAGTCAACAATTTCTGATCTACCTCCACAACTTGAGTGGTACCAGGCATGTAGGACATGAGCCGAGGTGGAGGAAATCCATACACAGCCTGTAAAGGGGTCATCTTAGTCGAGTTGTGCACTGAGGTATTGTACCACCACTCTGCTAATGAAATCCATTGCACCCAGTCTTTAGGACGATCTCCAACAAAGCACTTGAGATCATTCTCTAGGCTCTTATTAACAGCCTTTGATTGCCCATCTATTTGTGGGTGGTACGAATAGCTATGTCACAATGGTACATCATGAATTTTGAAGAGTTCCCTCTAGAAACGGCTTGTAAAAATAGGATATCTATAAGATACAATAGATTTAGGAAATCCATATAATCTAAATATAAGCTGCAATAGTTTTAGCAGTGTATGGATGTGATAATGAGATCAAATAACTATATTTAGTCAATCTATACACAACCACCAAGATAACTGAGGCCCCGTTTGGATACAATAAGTATTTTATCTCATCATTACAACTTTTCATAATTCCCACACAAAATATAATAAATAATTCAACTTTTTCAAATTTCAAAACAATAATAATATTAAAAAATAATATTTTAACAATATTTTATTCAACTTTCATCTCATCTCAACTCACTATCCAAATAGAATCTGAGTGACCCTTCGAAATCAGCAGACCCTCAATAAAATCCATTGAGATGTCTGTCCAAGGCTTATTAGGAATAGGAAGGGGCTGAAGCAACCCACTGGGCAGAGATTGCTCCACCTTAATCCTCTAGTACACATGACCGCTTCGTATGAATTGCTTAACAGCACCCTTAAGGACTGGTGAAAACAAATTCCTCCTCATCATGTAAAGGGTTTTATCTACTCCAGAATGTACACCCTCAACACTAATTTGTAGGAGATGTAGCAGTTTCTGAATAAAAGTGGAGTCATTATGTATATACAACCTTCCCTTGTAAAATAGCAGATCTCCTTTAATAGCAAAATTAGGAGATGACATCTGACCCACAGCCACCTTCTTACAAAGTTCCTAAAATTGAGGATCATTAGAATAGCTTTGTTTAAGTTCTGACAACCAATTCATAATAGGAAATGAAAGAAGCAAATTCGTCAGAATGCCTGGAAAGGGCATCTCCACTCAATTTTCTTGACCTTTCTTGTACACCACAATAAAATCTTAGCCTAGCAATTTAGTGATCAATCTCTACTACATTGGAGTACCTACCCTCTACTCTAAAAGATACTTCAAACTCTAATGGTTAGTTTTAATGACAAAATACTGACTGAAAAAATATGGCCTCTATCTCTGTACTGCAGATACTAGGGCTGGCAATTATTTCTCGTAGGTAGACAAGGTCAAAGTCCTACCCTTCAAGGCTTGGCTAAAAAAAGCCAAAGGTCTTGAATCTTGCATCAAAAGTGCTCCAATACATGTACCTAAAGCATCATACTCGATAATAAAGCTTTTCGAGAAACCAGGAAAAACCAAATCTGGAGGTCTAGTGACTGCTCAAGTGATTGTTTCTTTCAATTTCTCAAAGGCTATTTGAACCTCTATACTCCACACAAAACCATTCTTCTTAAGTTGGGCAGTAAGGGGAGCAACAATTCCACCATACCCCCTAATAAATTTCCTGTAGTATACCGTTAAACCCAAAAAACCCCTCAAAGATTTAACTGATGTGGGTACTGGCTAGTCAACCATGGCGTGTAGTTTAGCAGAATTAGCTTAACTCCATTTACAAAAACCAAATGACCGAAGTAGTCCACCTCATTACACCCAAACCTGAATTTACTAATTTTTGCAAACAATTGATTATGCCTCAATAGCTCAAGTGTAATTTGCAAGTGTTGGACATGTTCAGCCTCATGTTTGCTATACACTAGGATATCATTAAAGAATACCAAAATAAAGTTTCTCAAATAGGGCTTAAAAATGGTATTCATTAATGACTGAAATGTAGAGGGTGCATTAGTCAAGCCAAAACGCAGGACTAAAAATTCGTAGTGACCCTCATGGGTCCTAAAAGCTGTTTTGGGGATAACGCTAGATTTGACCCTGATTTGATGATAACCATATCATAGATCCAGCTTAGAATAAATATGTGACCGAAATAATTCATCAAGAAACTCTTCCACTATAACGTCTTTCCTTGTGGTGGGACTTCAGAAAATAATTTTAGAAAATGAGACGAGAATTACTGACCCTTTTAAAACTAAAACATACCCTGTTATGATGACCCAAACTTTGTGTAAGCATGACCCATAGATTTACATGCTTAGTAGTCGTGACTTCTTTGGGAGTTTTAGTTAATTTAGAAAGCTTTACTATTCTTGAATGGTAATTCGAGCCCAAATGAGGACTAACCTTAGAAAGCTAAGTGAGAATTGGCCTTGTTTAGAAACTTAGGCCCATTGGCTTTAGGTCATGGCCTAGATTTTTAGTCACAAGTGCCGTGTGGCATGTGAGTAATGCATTATGAATCTAGACTTGATAATGGGTTAAGGGAGAGAGAGAAGTGTAGGAAAAATGCCAAAACGATGGCTTACACGCCTACCTTAGAAAAGTTGCCACTTGTCATTAAGCAAGAAACCTTCTAGATGAACAAAGGGACAAAAGGAACCTAGAGGAGACCAAAGGATTTTCAGCTAGCCCCTTTCTCTTGCCCAATTCGAGTTCCAAGGAAATTATCTTGTAAAAAGAAGCTTAGGGAAGTGAAAGGGGGCTTTTTCTAGGAATTTTGCATGGGAAACCGAATGGAGGCTTATGGGATTTCGAAATTTGGTTAGATAATGCCAAATGTCAAGCATGTATGGAGTTTCTAGAAGGATATGTGAAGAGACATCTGGATTGAAGGACAAGAAAGCCCTTGAAAATTCGGCTAGCACGCTCCCAAACACTATGTTCCTTTGCCACTTGTCACTTAGGTTATTTTGGACCAATAGAACATGAAAGGTCACCTAGGGAAGGAGTACTGGAAGATGAAACATCATCTTGGGAAAGGAAGAAAGGGGTGGACGGCCAAGCCATGTCATGTGTCTTTTGCCACTTGTCATCCATGCAAAAAATTACTTGCTTGGGAAAAGGAAGACTCATATTATGCTTTACTATGTTATCCTTAGATGAAACACTCAATTGTTTGAAGAAAGGAATAGCATAATGGGGAGAGAAGAGGAATTCGACCTAGGGAAGAGAGCCTACACGCCAACCCCAAAAAAAAATTCACCTTCCCAATGCAATCCATCTAGGGAATTCCAAGAGGTGTTTTCGGCCAAAGTGAGAAGAGGAAGGAAATCTTTTCCTCTTGTCTTACATGTATTGGTTTTCAATCACCAATGAGGGAATGAAGAGTATTCTATAAAAGGGGAGGAAGACCACACGCCCAAAGGCTTCTTCTTTTGCACAATTCAGAATTTTCATGCTCTTGCCTTCTCTATACAATTCTCTCATATTTTCTAGAAGAATCTCTCACTTTCTTATACTTTCTCCTCATCCAAACAAGAAGATTTTCATATCTCAATAAGGAGATTTCGGCACACCAAGTCTAGTCAAGGTAAGAGTCCGTTTTTCCTTCTAAACTTCATACACACATCACTTGTTCAATCCAAAAATAAGATCCAAGTCTCATTTGGACAATGTGAGAGATAGAACACCACTTTTCTTGAGATCTCTTGAAGATGGTTTTAAGGTTCTTAAGAAACCGTTGATGCCGAATATAGAGGAGAGTTTATTCACTATATATTTCGACCATTACTTATACTTTTGGTTATTTTAGGGTTTGCTTTACTCTAAGAGAGAAATGAGGAAGTTTTTACTTCAAAAACCCTAGAAGCCGAATAGGAAATAGACAAGTAATATCCTAGAAATTTACATCTACACTTTAGAACACGAAGTTTTTAGTTGCTTTTCTAATATGGAATGCTTGGATTTACAGCTTGCTAATATTGCTATACGCAGATTTTTTTGTAAGTATACACTCAACCTACTTTGATTAACACTTGTAATGATTGCATAGATCTTTTTATTGCCATATTTGTTTTGTTTGCTATTTCTTGATTATTTGTTTGAATATGTTAATATGATCTTGTATGAATCTATGGAAGGAATTATATGTTTGAAATTTGTGATGAAAATGCCATGAAATACTTGTATATGTTTCGGTTTTCATATGTTCAAGATTGATGGACTATGTATCATGATGTTTCGACTATAACATGTATTGTATTTTTCAGATATTAGCTAAATGTCATGATTTCATGCTTTGCTTTACTATGCTTTGATTCCTAAGTTATATACTTGAAGATTGGAACATGCTTAGGTGATGAATTTCATGATTTATGCTCTTATGTGTTTCAGCCTAAGCATATTCCTAGGATTCCATGAATGTGTTTGGATGTTTCATGTATTCCATGTAATCATGCTATGAATTGAACATGTTATGCTTGGTTATTTCATACATAGTATTACATATGTCACATGTCAAGTATAAGTACGTATGTCTTATGTTCCATGTCTCATGCATTTGGGGAAATGTTTTCAAAGAAAAGTGGTTCTTTTTAAAGAAAAGAGTCAAATATTTTATCACGATCCCAAGTGCTAGAATGAGGGATTGTCCTAGTGGAACTCCTATGTCCACTCTAGAGTGTTTAAGAATGGAGTGGTAACACCTAGGTCGGCGAAGAATAGTCGATGAGCCTCGAGCGGGTTCTTTTCAAAGAATGCCGGAGCGAGGAAACACCTAATGCTAGTAGGTGCATAAGGCATGTAATTCGACGAAGTAAAGTCGAGTTATTATGATTCTCTGTGTATCTCAAATTGTAGGGATGATAGTAAGCAGGGATGGTGGTAGTGTCCCGCCTGCAGATCGTTAATGGTATGATGACTTGCGGGAACACGTGGTGCAAGTAGGGGAGCTGTGTTGTGTCCACCTTATGAATAAGAATAAGAGCTCATGTGATAAGGATCGCTCGATGTAAATCCTGTGATATGTTCTGTTAAGAAAAGTTCTGATTAGAATCAACATGAAAATAAGAATTAAGAAAAGTTTTTTGAAAAATGTCAAGATCTTTGTACAGGTCTTTCGAAAATGGTTAAACGCATATGTCAAGTTTCTGTTTAAAGTCAAGTTCATGTTTCATGCACGCATTTCATGATGTACCTTTTGTATGCTTGCTTTAATTAATTTATGTTGTGTGATTACTTGCTGAGATTTCTCAAAATCTCATTGTGGTAGTTTACACTACCATTCCCCAACCCGGAATGGTAGAAATTGTTACAGGAATTGAGAACAACGCCTATGTTGAAGAGAAAAAGAATGGCACCTCCTCCTCTGGAGAAGATTGTGCCCAAGATGGCCACTAACCGTCCTAGGCCCTCTCTGTGGGAGCTACTCGAGGCCATCAACCAGGAGATCACTGATATTTTGGAATCTATTGCGGAGTTCAGACGGCGTAACAACCAGGACCAAGATAAGGCTTTAGAAAAGCGTGTGAAACCAGGATCATGATGAAGGAAAAAGAAACTTAATTATTTTGAGGAATGGAACTTATGATTTGTAGGTCTCAACTTTTGAGAAACAATATTTTGAAGGCCCCGTGTGTTTTGGGAGACAAAACTTTAATACTTGATATTTTGGGATATTTTATCTTATGCTATTATGATTTGGTCATAGATATGGTGTTAATGCTTTTTATTAGTTGGTACCATGTACTTTGCAATTACTGTTTTCATTGCTTAGAATTTCTGACCTTTATTTATTTTTCCGCTGCAACGATATTGCATACTGCTAATGTACTTAGGTGCATAGCATATTATTTGTCATGTACGAGGGGTATGTAGTCTTGTGTTACATGTCTCGGCATTTCAGTCTCCGTCCAATCCCAAGCGGGGGCTGGGTGAGCCAAAGAGCAATGGTATCAAAGCTTATCCCAACCAGAAATGTGGGACTTGAGCAGTGCCACCTACAACGAACAAGCCCGATGAGGACGTCAAGAATTTAAGGGGGATAGATTGTGATCCCCCATATGATAAGGGTAGGTGGTGTATATGATCCCACATTGCTTGGGAAGGAGAAGTTCTTGCCCTTTATAAGGTTCCAATGGGGCTCCAATTGTATCATTGACTAGTCCTTTTGGAATATAGGCCATGTGGTTTGGGCCTTCCATTGGGGTGTTACAGGATGATAGGCGCTGCTAAAATCCAAACGAGTGCCCAACATCTTCTGTAAACTTTGCCAAAATCTTGATGTAAACGAGTATTTGGTCTGATACTATAGTCTTTGAAACTCCATGTAGTCGGACAATTTCCTTAATATAAACTCGAGAAAGTTTCTCCATAGAATCTGTGTTAGCTATGGGTAGAAAATGTGCACTCTTGGTCAATCGGTCGACTATAAGCCATATCGAATTCTTTCCTGACGACCTCCTTGGCAGACCTATTACAAATCCATAGACACATCTTCACATTTCCATTCTGGGATAGGCATAGGTTGTAATTCACCTGCTGGCCTCTGATTCTCTGCTTTTATTACTTGGAAAGTATGACATTTTGCCACGAATTCAGCAACTTCCTTCTTAAGTCCATCCCACCAAAACTAACTTTTTAAATCTCAAAACATCTTTGTGCTGCCAGGGTGCGCTGTGTAAGGGGTGCAATGAGCCTCCCTTAATATCTTTTCTTTCAACTCAGCAATGTTAGGAATCACCTTCCTTCTTTTATAAAACAACATCTCATTCTTCCCAATAGAGAAATGTTGTGGCCCTTCTAATTTCAGAATCTTCTTCGCATTTTTCCCCATACAAATAGTGTCTCCAAATCTTTAGTGCAAAAACTACCGCTGCTAGTTCCAAGTCGTGGGTAGGATAATTCTGTTCATGATTCTTAAGTTGTCGCGAAGCATAAGCGATGACTCTCCCTTCTTGCATTAGAACACATCCCAAACCCATCTTCGAAGCATCACTGTAGACTACGTAGGGCTTGTGAGGTTCCGGTAATGCCAATATTGGCGCTGAAGTTAACCTCTTCTTTAATTCCTGAAAACTTTTCTCACATTGCTCAGTCCAAACATACTTAGCATTCTTTCTTGTTAACACCGTTAAAGGGCAAGAAAGTCTAGAAAACCCTTCTGCGAACCTTCGGTAGTAACCTGCTAGGCTGAGGAAACTATGCACTTCATGGGCATTAGTAGGCCTTTGCCATTCTGTTACAACGTTGATCTTTGCAGGATCCACTGCCACTCCTTTACTAGAGTTGACATGTCCTAAAAATTTCACTTCTTGAAGCCAAAACTCGCACTTACTAAGTTTGGCATAAGGCTGATGTTCTTGCAACATTTCCAATACAATCTTTAGATGCTTCTTATCTTCTTCCTCATCATGAGAATAGACCAATATGTCATCTATGAATACCACTATGAAGCTGTCCAAGAATCGCTGAAAGATTCTATTCATTAATTCCATGAATGCTGCAGGGGCATCGTTAATCCAAACGACATAACTAGAAACTCGAAGTGTCCATAACATCTTGCTCGCTTATTTGGAGTTGGTGATATCCAGATCGTAGATCAATCTTTGAGAAAACCGCAACTCCTTGTAATTGATCTAGCAGATTGTCTATCCTTGGCGAGGGGTACTTATTCTTAACAGTCATCCTATTCAGATCTTTATAATCGATACAAATCCTAAGAGTCTCATCCTTCTTTTTAACAAACAGGACTGGTGCTCCCCATGGCGATGAACTAGGCCGAATAAAACCTTTTGCTAGAAGCTCTTCAATTTGTACCTTAAGCTCCTTCAATTCTACTGGGGTCATCCGATAGGGCGCCTTATGCACTAGGGCTGTGGCTGGTTCAAGTTCAATCACGAATTCTGTCTCTCAGTTCAGGGGTAATCCGGGTAGTTCATCTGCGAACACCATAGGAAAATCCTCAATAACAGGAATTCCTTGGATTTCTTTGGGTTCTTCCTCTAACTCCATCATCATTACCAAATACACGATGTCCCCATTTACCAGACTTCTCTTGATTTGTCCCGCGGTTACCATACAGGGATCAAACCGAACAATCTCATCCATATAACAAATCCTTTCCTGAGCGAGTAGATCAAACACCACTTCCCTTCTTAGACAGTATATCTTGGCATAATGCCTCGACAACCAGTCCATACCTAGGATTAGTTCGAATTCCATTGGATGGAAAACAATCAAATCCGCGGTCAAAACTAAGTTTGCGATTTCCAACAGACATTTCTTAACTATATTCATAACATGTTCAAAAAGCAATCTTAGAAACATCTTACTCGCTTATTTGGAGTTGGTGATATCTAGATCGTAGATCAATCTTTGAGAAAACCGCAACTCCTTGTAATTGATCTAGCAGATTGTCTATCCTTGGCTAGGGGTACTTATTCTTAACAGTCATCCTATTCAGATCTTTATAATCGATACACATCCTAAGAGTCTCATCCTTCTTTTTAACAAACAGGACCGGTGCTCCCCATGGCGATGAACTAGGCCGAATAAAACCTTTTGCTAGAAGCTCTTCAATTTGTACCTTAAGCTCCTTCAATTCTACTGGGGTCATCCGATAGGGCGCCTTATGCACTAGGGCTGTGGCTGGTTCAAGTTCAATCACGAATTCTGTCTCTCAGTTCAGGGGTAATCCGGGTAGTTCATCTGCGAACACCATAGGAAAATCCTCAATAACAGGAATTCCTTGGATTTCTTTGGGTTCTTCCTCTAACTCCATCATCATTACCAAATACACGATGTCCCCATTTACCAGACTTCTCTTGATTTGTCCCGCGGTTACCATACAGGGATCAAACCGAACAATCTCACCCATATAACAGATCCTTTCCTGAGCGAGTAGATCAAACACCACTTCCCTTCTTAGACAGTATATCTTGGCATAATGCCTCGACAACCAGTCCATACCTAGGATTAGTTCGAATTCCATTGGATGGAAAACAATCAAATCCGCGGTCAAAACTAAGTTTGCAATTTCCAATAGACATTTCTTAACTATACTCATGCAACCAATTACTCTCCTGTCCGGAATGGCTACTAAAATCTTTTGAGACATTGGCTCAGCCTCGAGCTCACATTGACGCAAACGTCTACCGGAAATAAAGGACCTTGATGCTCCAGAATCAAACAAAGCACATACCATGAGCTGCTTCAATCTAATTTTACCTAAAAAGGTAACTACAATTACTCAAGATTCCCATGTACAAACTATCTAAGACTCAAGGCAAGGTTGGGAAATATTACCAGTGATTACTCCCACATCTGCTATTTCGTCAACTTCCAGGTCTACTTCTCCTGACATAATAGTGTAAACCTTGGCTTTTGCCACAGTCTTAGGTTTAGCATTTGGCTTTGACACTCTTCCAGGCGTATTTTGCGGACAGTCCTTGATCATATGGCCGGTTTGACCACATCTGAAGCATGCTTCTGAAGCTCTACAACATTCTCCACAGTGCCTTTTCTAGCATCGACGACAAGGTGGTGGCGTGACGAGTGCAGTACTCCCAAATACTACTCCCTTTCCTTTGCTCGAAAGTGCTAGGGTCTTTCGTTTCCTCGCACTACCTCCTGGTGAATAAGGAAATCCTCTTTTCCTATCCACTTGAGCTTGCGTAATTAGTCTCCGTTGCTCCGCCTCTGCTATCGAAGCTACATTGACTAACTCTTGAAAATTCTCTATCCGTAAACATGCCACTTGATTTCAGATATGAGGTTGCAAACCATCTTGGAATTTCCTTGCTTGCATTCTCTTAGTACTAATCAAATGAGGTGCGAACCTCCCCATCTCCATAAAACGAGCGACGTGCTAATCGACCTTCATATTCCCTTGGGTCAAGCTTGCGAACTCCAAAGCTTTCTGCTGCTTAGCTGTTTCTGGAAAGAAATGATTATCGAACTCGGTCTTGACTCGATCCCAAGTAAGCGTTGTCAAATCTCCTAATTCTCGGGCCAAAAGCTATCGCTTAGTGTCCCACCAGATTCCAGCTTCTCCTTGTAACATGTGACCCTCATACTGAACCTTTTGCGCTTCCGTGTATCCGCTAACTTCAAAGGTTCTCTCCAGGTCCATAAGCCACTTGTTAGCCTTCATTGGTCCTTCCGTTCCAATGAAGTTCGGGTATCTATACACCATAAATTTCTCATAAGTACATCCGGGTTCTACCCTAGGCGGTACTTGTCTAGCGTTCTGTCCTTGTTCCACTTGAGCACACATCACCTCAGTCATGTGGCGAATAGCTTCTGCTATAGCCTGTCCCCCTTCCAGTGGAGGATTTCCAGTCTCCTGATCCCCACCTCTCGGAGATGTGTTCTCATGTCGATTTCATACCATTATTTCCTTCTCCTGAAAATGCACAAAACCACTATAGGTCAATCTCTTCCTTAGAGAAGAACACCTTTCTTCTTTTGAATTCCCAAACTTATGGGCGTATCTTCTCCTATCTCTAGATTCAAGCCTATAGTTATAAGATCCAAGCCTACCATTACAAATCTCGAACCTAGTTAAGGGTACCAAGCATTCCTAAGACAAAGTGTAGGTTTACCCAGAGACGTAATTGCTCTGATACCATGCTCTATGGCGCCCCCAACCCCCACTTGGGATTGGAAGGAGACTGAAATGCCGGGACATGTAACATAAGGCTACATACCCCTCGTACATGACAGATAATATGCTATGCACCTAAGTACACTAGCAGTATGCAATATCATTGCAGCGGAAAAATAAATAAAGGTAAAAAATTCTAAGCAATGCAAACAGCAATTGCAAAGAACATGGTACTAACTAATAAAAAACATTAACACCTTGTCCATGACCATAGCATAATAGCATAAGATAAAATATCCCAAAATATCAAGTATTAAAGTTTTGTCTCCCAAAACACACGAGACCTTCAAAATATTGTTTCTCAAAAGTTGAGACCAAAAAACCATAAGTTTCTTTCCTCAAAATGATTAAGTTTCTTTTTCCTTCATCGTGATCCGGGTTTCACACACCTTTCTAAAGCTTTATCTTGGTCTTGGTTGTTATGCCGTCTGAACTCCGCAATAGATTCCAAAATATCAGTGATCTCCTAGTCGATGGCCTCAAGTAGCTCCCAGAGAGAGGGCTCAGGCCGGTTAGTGACCATCTTGGGCACAATCCTCTCCAGAGGAGAAGGTGCCGTTCTTTTCCTCTTCGACATAGGCGTTGTACTCAATTCCTGTAACAACTTCTACCATTCCAGGTTGGGGAATGGTAGTGTAAACTACCACAATGAGATTTTGAGAAATCTCAGCAAGTAATCACACAACATACATTAATTAAAGCAAGCATACAAAAGGTACATAATGAAATGCGTGCATGAAGCATGAACTTGACTTTAAACAGAACTTGACATACGCATTTAACTATTTTCAAAAGACTTGTATAGAGACTTTGACATTTTTTAGAAAACATTTCTTAACTTTTCTTTTCATGTTGATTCTTAGTCAGAACTTTTCTTAACAAAACATATCACAAGATTTACAATGAGCGATCCTTATCACATATGCTCTTATTCTTATTCATAGGGTGGACACAACACAACTCCCCCTTGCACCGCTTGTTTTCGCTAGTCATCGTACCATTAACGATTTGTAGGCAAGAATCGCAGGCGGGACACTACCATCATCCCTGCTTACCACCATTCCTACAGTTCGAGATACACAGAAAATCATAATAACTCGACTTTATTTCGTCGAATTGCATGCCTTATACACCTACTAGCATTAGGTGTTTCCTCGCTCTAGCATTTTTTGAAAAGAACCCATTCGAGGCTTGTCGACTATTCTTCGTCGACTGATGCGTCTAAACTTTTACTCAAAAATGATGAATAAAAATTCAGAGCAGTTTTGCCTGCAAGTATATAGGTGTCGTAGTACGTTACAAGATCGAATCCACAAGGATTGACTAATGTGATAAAGGGAATAAAATGAAAGGAGATTTTAAAAATAAGAACATATAAAAAAAAATGAGATTACTGGGTTGAGGATTTTAAACGTAACAGAATATAACTGAAACAATAAAATGAATTAATATGGAGAACGACTAAGGTTTCGAGGCTCCGTCTAATAATTTATAAAATTGTTTCCAATTAATTTAACTCAGTTAGACTAGAATAATGATTTTGTCTAACTGGAAAATTTAACAATTAAGCCCAAGAAAATTTATCACCAAATATTAAGTTGAAATAATTGATGGTAGAAACATTCACAAGTCCAATTAATTATCACAGGGATTTTTCAAGCATTCACTGTATTCGGAAATCACAATAAATCAAGAGAAATATATAGATAATCAAAGTTTCTAATAATAATACCAATCAATTAATCAACTCACAATATAACTCTATTATCGATATAAAACAATATTTAAATTATTAGACTTCACCTCTTCACCTTAGTATAAAAAAATTAGCCAACCATGTTTATCACAATAACCATGGAATTTAATGATTTATTCTCCATTAGAAAACTAAAATAAAAACACAACACCAAATATTACAAAACAAGCTTAATAAATTAACTCTCCAATGGAAATAAATTTAACTAAGCAAAGAAATAAAAGCTGAATTAAAAGAAAACACTGCAAATATAAACTAAAGCTGAAAAAAAATAAACACTGCACGTATAAACTAAAACACTGAATCAAAAACTGCTGAAGGGCCGAAGGAGTTCTTTCCCCAACTCTCCTCTGATACCCTCCTTCGTTCATCTCAAGCCTTTTTATAGGCTTCAAAGAGAATAAAAAAAGAACTCAGCTGCACTGCACGTTCGGTCCACCGCTGCACTGCACGTTCGATGGTCGTTCATTGTGGTTCACTGGCTACCGCTACGTCGAAGTGACTGGTTGCTCATGGTGGTTGGATGAGGTTGCACTGGGCGGAGACGACGGAGCTAGTTGAACGCTGTACAGGGTGATGCATTCGTTAGGTTGATGATGGCAGAAACGACTTGTCGTTTTTGTCTATGTACAAAACGGCAAGTCGTTTAGCAAACCTGTAAAATAAAAAAATAAAAAAAAATAAAATAAAGTAAAATAGAATTTAGACAAGCAAAAATTACAGAAATAAAACTAGATAAACAAAATAAAATAATATAAAATTAGACAAAGAAACTAAAATAAATAAAATTAAACAAGAGATAAAAAATAAAAGTGTGTTGTGTATGTGAAGAAATTATTGCTCAAATAAATCACAAGTTATAAAATCAAGCATAAACTATGCTTTTAATCAATTTAATTCACAACTTGGATTTATGTCTCTTAATCAATTTTTCCATTTAAAACCAATGATAAAATAATAAAAAAATTAAATATATATTGGTTTTAAATATATAAAATATGCAATAATGCACCTCAATCACACCCCCCAACTAACCTTTTGCTAGTCTCTGAGCAAAATAGTGAAAATTAGTTGAGATGAATATTGCATAAGGCTCGAAATCCAAACAAAAGCAGTTAAACACAATAATGAATTCTCACAAAATGCGACACGTAACTATCAACTCCCAGGGGCTATATTCACCAAGACTGTCTCAACAATCTTTCATTAAGAATTTGGAAAAATGTCTCAAAACTCAGATGTGTGTGTAGCTAAACGACTGTGTGTTCTTCATTACTAATCGGGATTTATTCCAGGATTTTTTTTTTCAACTTTAAGATTAATCATTTCTGATTCTAACTACCTCAAAGCCCAAGGGACTAGCAGTTTTCACGCCAACTCTGTTTAAAGGTTGATCTTTCAACCCCCAAAGTTTGGGTAACTGTTTCTAACCCTTTATTTAGGAAAGCTTACCGCTTCATCCTTTATTATTATTATTATTATTATTATTTTTTCAAAAGGATTCGAACAGAGGGGAATCAAACCCAGGACCGTGCGCCTAACCCACACATTCCCAAGTTCGCCCTTACCACTGAGGCAGACCCTTTTCTTTTTTTTTTTTTTTTTCAAAAGGCTCTGTAGTCCTGCAGTTTACTTCTCCTGTGTAAAATCCATGAACAGTAATGAAGAACACAATGAGTGTAAGCGTGTGATTGTTTGAGATTTTTTCCTTCATTATATATAAATCATGCCAAGTCTATCACAATAAATATAGCATCCCGGTGTTTCAAGTCATACATCAAGTAGAATATGATGCATCAGAAATTATGTTCTATGCTCAGGGTTGAAAATAAATCTTCATAAAATAATCCCGCTCAACTACACCACCAAGATGCTCAAATCGATAGAAATGGAGTGTGTGTTAATCAAGTTCATATCAGTGCATATCGCGTTAAGGCAAAATATTGTCTATCCAGTGCACACACACTAATACAGAAAAGATGAGCAATACAAGAAAAACTAACACAGAAAATAGAGAAGCAATCAACAAACAACAACAAACAATCGTGTAATCCATTATTCACATGCAAAAAATAAATAAACAACAACACAGGACTAAACAAAGACAGGCAATAAAAGAATCAACATAAAATAAACAACACAATGTAATGACAGAAACAGATTTCAAATATGTACGAGAGATTTTAAAGAAGAACTCCCTGGACAGGCAAGAAATGCTTGGGGATGAAGAACAACTTCATGTGAAAATATTTCATCCAGTGGTCGAAAATCAAGGAATCCGAAGTCTGACAGAATCTTGGTTTCTAGATTCAAGCTGTAAGGCTAGACCTGGTAGCGTTTCAGAGCCTCCAGCGCTACCCTGCTTCATGGTATCGAGCTCTGCTCCAGTTAGTTTTTGCAGAGCCTTAATTACAGAGCCTTGACTGACAGCGTTTCAGAGCCTCGGGCCGTAAGGCTAGACTGACATTGTTTCAGTCTATATGGCATTGAGCTCCGGGTTAGTTTCCACAAAGCGTTGAGCGCTCAGGGTCTCTATAAAAGGGACTATCCTCATCATTTTGAAACGTAGAACCAATCCTCTGCATTTCTCACATTTCTTCAATTTCTTTCAAATGGCCGAGCAACTTCTTTCATTCTCTCAATTGGCCGAGCAACTCTCAGTCAACAATGTTCCTGATTTGAATCAGGAACCGATTACACTACAACCATTTGTCTTCTGTCCTGATGCCTTTAATGCCATGAAGGGAACAGAGATACATTTTTCCACCCGGTCTGATGCTGAGGTGGTTGCAGGATCCAGAATGCTCGGTGCCCAATATGCTGCTTCTGTTACAACCTTGTCCGTAGATTATTGCAACGGGTGAAAGAGGTAGATGAACTTAAAATTCAAATTTCTAATTTGCAGCAAAGGTTGGCTGATAAAAGTAAGAAAACTAAAATATTAAAACAAGAAAATAAGGAGTTAAAAAAATGTGTGAATTTGTATGCTCAAAACCTGCAACCACGACTAACGGAGCTGGAACAAGAGAAAGAACAAATACTGAACAACTATCAGCAATTAACAGCAGAGGTCCAGCGCTTACGAGAAACATAAGGACGGTCTGCAGTTAATTTATTTATGNGTCTGCAGTTAATTTAGTTCTTTTTCTTTTCTTCTTTTTTTTTATTTTTTATTTTTTTTAACGTACTTGTTCTGTTCTCAATTCCAGCTTTCTAAAATTAGTCTTGAGTATTCAAGTCAGAACAAATCTCCAATTTATTTATTTATATATATATATTTTTTTTAAGATATATAAATATGCAATAATAATAATAAAAAAAAATGACTCATTCAAAAACGGGTTTTCTAAGACTCAATATCCCTAAAGAAATACCGTCAAACAAATGGAATAACAGGCAAGATAACTACTCTGCCAAAGCGGACACTTGCGATCACTGTGCTATCGCGTGTCGGTATCACTTCATCTTGTCAGGAAATCATTTTTTTTTAAACGATTTGAGGAGAAAATAAATAACCAGCATACTTTCAATAGAAACCCACCCCCCAACTACATGTGACATTGTCCTCAATGTTAAGCAAATGTGATGAGAGCATGAATGAAAGCATGATTAATACCGCAGAAATAAAAGGAAAGAAATCACCTTTGATAAGTTGGATCTTCTAGAGCAGTGGATTCAATCTCTGGAGTAAAATGATCCAAAAATGGTTTCAACCTCTGTCCATTGACTTTAAAAATATTACCATTCTTTGGATTTTCTATTTCGACAGTCCCATAAGGATAAACAGTTTTTACAACAAAGGGACCACTCCATCGAGATCGAAGCTTGCCAGGAAACAAATGGAGCCTATAATTATACAACAAAACCTTTTGGGAAGGTTCAAAGGACTTTCGAAAGATATTTTTATCATGAAAAATCTTCATTTTTTCCTTGTAAACACGAGAGTTGTCGTAAGCTTCATTTCTGATTTCTTCTAACTCATTAAGTTGAAACTTACGAAGAGAGCTAGCTTCGTCCATATCAGAATTAAACTGCTTAATAGCCCAATAAGCTTTGTGTTCCAATTCCACAGGCAAGTGATAAGCCTTTCCAAAAATAAGTCTATATGGGGACATACCAATTGGGATTTTAAAAGCAGTACGGCATGCCCAAAGAGCATCAGTTAGTCGTAAAGACCAATCTTTGCGATTTGGGTTAACTGTCTTTTCTAAAATCTTTTTAATCTCCCGATTGGATATTTCAACTTGGCCACTTGTTTGTGGGTGATAAGGGGTAGCAACCTTATGAGTAATACCATATTTCCGCATTAAGGCCTCAAAAGGCTTATTATAAAAATGTTTACCCTCATCACTGATAATGGCCCGAGGTGTTCCAAACCTAGACAAAATATTTTCTTTCAAAAATTTCAGCACAACCTTATGATCATTTTGTCTACATGGAATGGCTTCAATCCATTTGGACACATAATCAACCGCTACCAAAATGTAGAGGTTGCCAAAAGAAATTGGAAAAGGTCCCATAAAATCGATGCCCCAACAATCAAATATTTCAATAACCAAAATTGGATTTAATGGCATCATATTTCGACGGGTAATTGCTCCCAATTTTTGACAACGTTCACACATTTTACAAAATTCATGGGTGTCCTTGAAAAGAGTAGGCCAATAAAAATCACATTGTAAAATTTTAAAGGCTGTTTTCTTACCAGAGAAATGGCCACCACATGCTCCAGAGTGACAGAAAGATATTACACCTTGGAATTCATTGTCTGGCACGCACCTTCTAATTATTTGATCCGGGCAATATTTAAACAAATACGGATCATCCCAGAAGAATTTTCGTACCTCTACAAAAAATCTCTTCTTGTTTTGTTGAGTCCAATATCCAGGAATTTTTCCTGTAACAAGAAAATTCGCAATATCAGCATACCAAGGCATTTGAGATATACCGAGAAGTTGCTCATCTGGAAATGTGTCTTTAATTGGAACTGTCTCCATGGGATCTGAAAAAACAAGTCTAGACAAGTGATCAGCTACAACATTCTCAACTCCTTTTTTGTCTTTAATTGTTAAATCATATTCTTGCAGCAAGAGAATCCATCTAAGCAATCTGGGCTTGGTATCTTTTTTAGCTAAAAGGTATTTCAAAACTGCATGATCAGTAAAAATAACAATTTGAGACCCAATCAAATAAGAACGAAATTTGTCAAGTGCAAAAATTACTGCAAGTAGCTCTTTTTCAGTTGTTGAATAATTCATTTGAGCACTATTCAAAGTTCTACTTGCATAATAAATAACACAAGGCTTTTTGTCCCTACGTTGGCCCAACACAGCTCCAACCGCATAATCACTAGCATCACACATAATTTCAAATGGTAAGTTCCAATCAGGTGATTGCATAATTGGGGCTGAAATTAACATACCTTTTAGCTTTGTAAAAGCTATTGTGCAGTCCTCAGTCCACACAAAAGAATTTTCCTTTGACAATAAATTGCACAAAGGTTTAGAAATTGTACTGAAGTCTTTAATGAATCTTCTGTAAAATCCTGCATGCCCTAGAAAAGATCTGATGTCCTTGATGTTCTTTGGGATGGGCAAATTAGCAATTAATTCAATCTTGGCTTTGTCAACTTTGATGCCTTGAGAAAAGACAATATGACCAAGGACAATCCCTTGAGTAACCATAAAATGGCACTTTTCCCAGTTCAAAATCAAATTCTTTTCTTTGCATCTAATCAGCACTTTTTCTAGATGATTTAAACATTCATCAAATGAATCACCAAAAATAGAAAAATCATCCATGAATATTTCAACAAAACGTTCTACCATGTCGCTGAATATGCTCATCATGCATCTTTGAAATGTAGCAGGGGCATTACAAAGTCCGAATGGCATCCTTCGATATGCAAAGGTACCAAATGGACATGTAAAAGTTGTCTTCTCTTGGTCTTCAAGAGCAATCTCAATTTGGTTATAACCAGAATAACCATCTAGGAAGCAATAAAATTTATGGCCAGCTACCCGTTCAAGGATTTGATCCATGAATGGTAGAGGAAAGTGATCCTTCCTAGTAACCAAATTTAGCTTCCTGTAGTCAATGCACACACGCCAACCAGTAGTAACTCTAGTTGGGATCAACTCATTTTCTGCATTCCTTACTACAGTCATACCAGACTTCTTCGGTACTACCTGTGTAGGACTAACCCATTTGCTGTCAGAAATAGGGTAGATGATCCCTACATCCAGAAGTTTCAACACCTCTGCTCTAACAACCTCTCTCATGTTGGGGTTGAGTCTACGCTGCATCTCTCTAGAGGGTTTAACATTGTCCTCTAAATATATCCTGTGAGTGCAAATCAAAGGACTAATTCCTTTTATATCAGCTATGGTCCATCCGATTGCATCTTTGTGTTCAATGAGAACATCAATTAATTTCTTCTCCTGAATTTTATCGAGTTTTGAAGAGATGACAACTGGTAATGTCTCTGCTTTGCCTAAAAATGCATATTTGAGTTCAGCAGGTAGAGGTTTCAAGTCGAGTTTTGGTGTTTGGACACTTGAGGGGAGGGGCACAACATCACGAGGAGGTAACTCCTCAAAACGTGCCCTCCACTTATCAGTGTCCATTATAGGAGTGGATCCTAGCAAAAAATTCATAGAAGCAAGCATAGAATCATCATCAAAATTTTCGCAATGAACCAAACAGGCTTCTAGATGGTCAGAAAAAAATGTCAAATCAAATTGATCCTGAACAAGAGTTTGAATCAAATTCACTTCATGCACGTCATCATCATCGCCAGGTTGTTTACAAATATTGAAAATATTCAACTCCAAAGTCATGTTGCCAAAAGAAATTATCATCACACCACTCCTGCAATTTATTAAAGCATTCGAGGTTGCAAGGAATGGTCTTCCTAAAATTATAGGAATTTGAGTGCAAACATCAAAGACAGGTTCTGTGTCCAAAACAATAAAGTCCACCGGGAAGTAAAATTTGCCTACCTGCACTAATACATCCTCAACTATTCCTCTCGGTATTTTTATTGAACGGTCGGCAAGTTGGAGTGTTACCTTGGTGGGCTTAAGCTCACCAAGACCCAATTGCTCATATACCGAGTAGGGTAGGAGGTTGACACTAGCACCAAGGTCAAGTAAAGCTTTCTCGATTTTAAAGTTCCCAATGACACAAGAAATTGTTGGACAACCTGGATCTTTATATTTTGGAGGAGAATTATTTTGGAGGATGGCACTTACCTGTTCTGTGAGGAAAGCCTTCTTTTGTACCTTCATCGTACGCTTCACTGTACACAGATCTTTCAAAAACTTTGCATAAGATGGAATCTGTTTAATGGCATCCAACAAAGGAATATTAATTTTCACCTGTTTGAAAATTTCAAGAATGTCAGCATTTTGAACCAATTTGTGAGAAGGTTGCAACCTTTGGGGAAAAGGGGCAGGGATTGGGGTCTTCACAGGCATATCTAACTCAACTTTGTCAAGTTCACCATCCCTCTTGGAATTTGAAGAATTGTCGGTCTCATGGTCTTTCATTGAAACACTTTTATCAATTATTTTACCATTGCGTAGAGTGGTGATGGACTTGGCATGTTCAGTTTTTGAATCATAAGAATTTGAGTTACTTACCTCTGATTGTCCTTTGGGATTTGGTTGAGTTTGAGCAGGAAACTTACCCTTCTCTTGAATGCGCAATGCGGAGGTCAATTCACCAATAGAGCCCTTCAAGTCATTAACAGCCTGCATTATCTGGCTATTAATGTTAGCTTGACCCTGCATAAAAGTTTGTAATGTCTCCTCAAGGGTTTTCTTATGTGGGGGCACATAAGAAGTAGAAACAGAAGGCCCTTGAGAATTTTGATGTGAATTGGAGTCATTCCTCCAACTAAAGTTGGGATGATTCCTCCATCCAGGATTGTATGTCTCCGAATAGGGTGAAAAGGGCTTTTTATACATACCAAGCGAATTGCAATGTTCCTTATATACTCCTCTCATCTCCGTAAGGGTTGGGCAATCCTGTACAAGGTGATCTACTCCCTGACACACGACACATAGTTTAGGTGCATCAGCTTGGTGCACAATGTGAGCTGTCGTAGTTCCCTTCGTCTTTATTGCCTCTAACTCTCTAGTCAGGCCTTCCATCCTTGCCTTCAAGTTATCTTCTTCTCTGAGATGGTAGATGCCTCCACTAGACTGAGTTTGATTTGGGTGTGCTCGATTGGTGTTGTCGAAAGCATTTGGTCCTGTCCAAGTGTGAGCCTTTTCTGCAAGTTCATTTAAATACTCTATTGCCTCATCCGGATCCTTCTGCAAAAATTCACCATTACACATCATTTCAATGAATTGACGCTCTCTAGGAGTAAGACCTTCATAAAAATAGCTAACTAGACGCCAGCTTTCATAACCATGATGGGGACACAAGTTAAGTGTTTTTTTAAAACGTTCCCATGCTTGATACAAAGTCTCACTATCCTTTTGTGTAAAAGTTGAGATTTGTCTTTTCAAACCATTAGTCTTATGATGAGGAAAGTATTTATTGAAAAAAATTTGGGTCATCTCAGCCCATGACTCGATCGACCGTGGTCTCAATGAATACATCCAACTCTTTGCCTTATCCTTTAATGAAAAAGGAAAAAGCTTAAGTCTAAAAGCATCGATAGTGCCAGGTTGACTATTAAAAGTAGCAACAACCTCTTCAAACTCCCTTATATACACATATGGATTTTCACTCTCCAAACCATGAAAAGTAGGGAGAAGTTGTATCATACCAGGTTTGAAATCCACTGGAGGAGTATTAGGAGGAAATAAAATGCATGATGGTGTTGCTGTGCGTGTAGGGTGAAGGTACTCTTGAAGAGTCCTAGTTTGATTTTCGTGCACACTCATGTTAGATGAAGAAATTGATGAAATACAATGTGTATCAGAACCAGAAGGCGTGTCAAACAAATTGTCAAAGAGAGTATCAGTGTCTACTTGAACTCTCCTTGCAAATCTTCCCAACTCGTCTCTATATCTACGCATGCAAGCATTGATAGAGAAAGGACCGAGATTATAAAATGATATGAATATGAAAACACTGCCACACAATTTCTCTTTTTTTTTTTATAAACAAAAATAATATTTGAGATAAAAACAAAAGAAATAGAGAACAAAAAGAAAAAAAAAAGAAAAGAAAACAAGAGAAAGTTAGAAAAATATTTATATATATTTTACCACATTTGCAATCCCCGGCAACGGCGCCAAAAACTTGTTGCGTCTAAACTTTTACTCAAAATGATGAATAAAAATTCAGAGCAGTTTTGCTTGCAAGTATACAGGTGTCGTAGTACGTTACAGGATCGAATCCACAAGGATTGACTAATGTGATAAAGGGAATAAAATGAAAGGAGATTTTAAAAATAAGAACATATAAAAAAAATGAGATTACTGGGTTGAGGATTTTAAACGTAACAGAATATAACTGAAACAATAAAATGAATTAATATGGAGAACGACTAAGGTTTTGAGGCTCCGTCTAATAATTTATAAAATTGTTTCCAATCAATTTAACTCAGTTAGACTAGAATAATGATTCTGTCTAACTGGAAAATTTAACAATTAAGCCCAAGAAAATTAATCACCAAATATTAAGTTTGAATAATTGATAGTAGAGACGTTCACAAGTCCAATTAATTACCACAGGGATTTTTCAAGCATTCACTGTATTCGGAAATCACAATGAATCAAGAGAAATATATAGATAATCAACGTTTCTAATAATAATACCAGTCAATTAATCAAACTCACAATATGAACTCTATTATTGATATAAAACAATATTTAAATTATTAGACTTCACCTCTTCACCTTAGTATAAAAAATTAGCCAACCATGTTTATCATAATAACCATGGAATTTAATGATTTATTCTCCATTAGAAAACTAAAATAAAAACACAACACCAAATATTACAAAACAAGCTTAATAAATTAACTCTCCAATGGAAATAAATTTAACTAAGCAAAGAAATAAAAGCTGAATTAAAATAAACACTGCAAATGGAAATATGAGCTCAACTAAACTAAAACACTCATTAAAAACACTGCATATACGCTGCTGAAGGGCCGAATAAAACTTGTAGTTCTTTCNAATAAACACTGCACGTATAAACTAAAACACTGAATCAAAAACTGCTGAAGGGCCGAAGGAGTTCTTTCCCCAACTCTCCTCTGATACCTGATTGAGCTGCATTATTGCATATTTTATCTATTTAAAACCAATAATTTTTAATTATTTTATTATCTTATCATTGGTTTTAGATGGATAAATTGATTAAGAGGCATAAATCCAAGTTGTGAATTAAAATTGATTAAAAGCATAGTTTATGCTTGATTTTATAACTTGTGATTTATTTGGACAATAATTTCTCATGCACAACACACTTTTAATATTTTATTTTCATCTCTTGTTTAATTTTATTTATTTTAGCTTCTTTATCTTATTTTATTTTATTTTATTTGTCTAGTTCTATTTTTATTATTATTTATTTTTGCTTGTCTAATTTTTATTTTATTTTATTTTATTTTTCTTTTATTTTATTTTATTTTATTTTTCTTTTATTTTTTTTTTAATTACTGCGCTGACTAAACGACATGTCGTTTGGTCAGCAGACCAAAACGACATGTCGTTTTGCCCATGAGTTCATTTCAACGTCTAAAGCTAAACGGCGCCGTTTTGTCTAAAGACCAAAACGACGCCGTTTTTCACGTTAATCGTTTATGCCGTCTAAGGA
The DNA here is from genome assembly GCA_003123785.1 of Pterocarya stenoptera. Classification (NCBI taxonomy): domain Eukaryota; kingdom Viridiplantae; phylum Streptophyta; class Magnoliopsida; order Fagales; family Juglandaceae; genus Pterocarya; species Pterocarya stenoptera. The sequence goes on from QEOT01009642.1 coordinate 554,259, forward strand.
AACGACGCCGTTTTGTCTAACGAACAAAACGACGCCGTTTTTAATCGTCTTCAACCTCTCGCCCTTCTCCTGTGCAGCACAGTGAACCGTGCAGCTGCAGCTCCTCCACACGCCACCGTGGGCCGTCCTCCGCCCACCTGAAGCCACCAGCCGCCCCAGACGACGCCGGTGATCCATCCTCCGCCCCATGCACGGCCGGTCCGACGCCACGGCAGTCTCACCAACTCCACCTATGCATTCGGACCGTCACCCTCCACTGCACCTCAGCCCAGCCGTGCCCAGCCTCCTCCAGCGGCAGGAACTTCCCAGAAGACGCCGGCGATCACCATGCACGGCCAAGATGCCACGGCAGCTCTGCTCAGCAGCAGCCTCCATGCATGCGGACGACACTGAACGTGCATGCGATGAAGAAAAAGAAAGAAAAGAAAAAAAAGAAAGAAGAGAAAAGAGAGAGTTGGGCTGCGGACGAAGACAGAGACGCATGGGAGAGGAAAGAAAAGAAGTAAAAAGAAAAGAAAAGAAAGAAAAAAAAACAGAGAGGTACGTGAGCTGGGGACGACGCACGGGGAAGAAAGAAAAAAAAAAAGAAAAAGAAGAAGAAAGCTGGCGGAGACAAAGAGAAAGGGAAAGAAAAAGAAAAGAAAGAGAGATGGAGAGACGGAGACCGAACGTGCATGCTGAGCGGAAACAGAAACGGAAAGAAAAGAAAAGAAAATAAAAAGAGAGAGAGGCCGAGCACGGGACAGCGAGAAGAAGGAGAAGAAAGAAAAGAAAAAGAAAGAAGAAAAGAAAGAGGAAGCTGGCCGAGCACGCGGGGAGAAGAAAAAGAAAGAGAAAAGAAAGAAAAAAAGAAAGAAGAAATATGCAGACAGCGAACGTGCATACAGCGAGGAAGAAGAAAAGAAAAGAAAAAACGCACATGGGACAGCAAGTAGTGCAGTGTCTTTTGATGCCTATATAAGGCTTGTGAACGAAGTGAAGAGGGAAGCTGAGGTTAGAAGCTCCGTAGGGTAGAGTAGGAGTAGTACAGATTTTAGGAGAAAATGCAGATGAAGTGAGGGAGTTTGGTGATGCAGTTGAGAGCCTAATGGACCAACTGTGTTATCAAACTGTTCTCCTTTATCTGCAGTCTCCATTTTTTTTTTTTTTAATTTATGTCATTTATTTTTACGCACTTTAAATTAATGTCATTTATTTTTCAGTACTTTTAATTTCTGTACTTTTATTTTACTGTACTTTTATTTCACTGTCCTTTATTTCACTGTCCTTTATTTTCTGCACTTTAATTTCCAGCACTTTTATTTTATTGTCATTCAATTTTCTGTTATTTATTTTCTGTAATTTATTTTGATGGAATTTAATTTTCCAGCTCATTTAAATTCCAGTCTTTTAATTTTCAGCAATTTAAATTCACAGTCTCGCATTTTAATTCCTTTAATTTTCGATGCAATCTCAAAACAATCAAATCAACAAAATGAATCTAGTTTGCGACCAGTAAACTTTCTTTTCACTGCACTTTTCCATCCATTGTACAAATCATCACTTTTTATTTTTATTTTCCCATCGTAAATATTCCCACCATTTTTCACGAGTTTATTTTTAGCACTTTCCCTGTGGAGACGATCCAGGAATTCGTTCCTAATTACTACGCGACACGCTCCTGCACTTGGGATAGCCTTTTGTGCTGCTCATTTCCGAACGAGTCAATACCCTCATTCGTTCATCTCAAGCCTTTTTATAGGCTTCAAAGAGAATAAAAAAAAAAACTCAGCTGCACTGCACGTTCGGTCCACCGCTGCACTGCACGTTCGGTGGTCGTTCATGGTGGTTCACTGGCTACCGCTACGTCGAAGTGACTGGTTGCTCGTGGTGGTTGGATGAGGTTGCACTGGGCGGAGACGACAGAGCTAGTTGAACGCTGTACAGGGTGATGCGTTCGTTAGGTTGATGATGGCAGAAACGACTTGTCGTTTTTGTCTATGTACAAAACGGCAAGTCGTTTAGCAAACTTATAAAATAAAAAAAATAAAAAAAATAAAATAAAATAAAATAAATAAAATAAAATAAAATAAAGTAAAATAGAATTTAGACAAGCAAAAATTACAGAAATAAAACTAGATAAACAAAATAAAATAATATAAAATTAGACAAAGAAACTAAAATAAATAAAATTAAATAAGAGATAAAAAATAAAAGTGTGTTGTGTATGTGAAGAAATTATTGCTCAAATAAATCACAAGTTATAAAATCAAGCATAAACTATGCTTTTAATCAATTTAATTCACAACTTGGATTTATGTCTCTTAATCAATTTTTCCATTTAAAATCAATGATAAAATAATAAAACAATTAAATATATTAGTTTTAAATATATAAAATATGCAATAATGCAGCTCAATCATCGACCCAGGGGTTACCACTCCATTTTTAAGCACTCTAGAGTGGACAGAGGAGTTCCACTAGGACAATCTGCCGTCCTAGCACTTGGGTTGTGATAAAACAATTGACTCTTTTTTTTAAAAAGAATCACTTTTCTTTGAAAACATTTCTCCAAATGCATGAGACATGGAACATAAGACATGCGTACTTATACTTGACATGTGACATATGTAATACTATGCATGAAATAACCAAGCATAACATGTTCAATTCATAGCATGATTATATGGAATACATGAAACATCTAGACACATTCATGGAATCATGGGAATATGCTTAAGCAGAAACACATAAGAGCATAAATCATGAAATTCATCACCTAAACATGTTCCAATCTTCAAGCATATAACATAGGAATCAAAGTATAGTAAAGCAAAGCATGAAATCATGACATTTAGCTAAGGTCCGAAACATACAACACATGTTATGGCCGAAACATCATGATAAATAGTCCATCAATCTTGAACATATGAAAACTGAAACATATACAAATATTTCATGGCATTTTCATCACAAATTTCAAACATATAATTCCTTCCATAGATTCATACAAGATCATAGTAACATATTCAAACAAATAATCAAGAAATAGCAAATAAAACAAATATGGCAATGAAAGGATCTATGCAATCATATACAAATGTTAATCGAAGTAGGTTGAGTGTATACTTACAAAAAAATCTGCGAATAGCAATATTAGCAAGCTGTAAATCTGAGCAGTCCATATTAGAAAAGCACCTAAAAACCTCACTTCGTGTTCTAAAGTGTAGTTGTAAATTTCTAGGGTAGTACTTGTCCATTTCCTATTCGGCTTCTAGGGTTTTTGAAGTAAAAACTTCCTCATTTCTCTCTTAGAGTAAGGCAAATTCTAAAATAACCAAAGGTATAAGTAATGGTAGAAAAACATAGTGAATAAACACTCCTCTATATTCGGCATCAAAGGTTTCTTAAGAACCTTAAAACCATCTTCAAGACATCTCAAGAAATGTGGGTGTTCTATCTCTCACATTGTCCAAATGAGACTTGGATCTTATTTTTGGATTGAACAAGTGATGTGTGTGTGAAGTTTAGAAGGAAAAATGGATTCTTACCTTGACTAGACTTAGTGTGCCGAAATCTCCTTCTTGAGATATGAAAATCTTCTTGTTTGGCTAAGGAGAAAGTATAAGAAAGTGAGAGATTCTTCAAGAAAATATGAGAGAATTGTATGGAGAGGGCAAGAGCACGAAAATTCCAAATTGTGCAAAAGAAGAAGCCTTTGGGCGTGTGGTCTTCCTCCCCTTTTATAGAATACTCTTCATTCCCTCATTGGTGATTGAAAACCAATGCATGGAAGACAAGTGGCAAAGATTTCCTTTCTCTTCTCACTTTGGCCGAAAACACCTCTTGGAATTCCCTAGATGGATTGCATTACGAATGTGTATTTTTTTGGGGGTTGGTGTGTAGGCTCTCTTCCCTTGGCCGAATTCCTCTTCTCTCCCCTTTATGCTCTTCATTTCTTCAAACAATTGAGTGTTTCATCTAAGGGTAACATAGTAAAACATCATATGACTCTTCCTTTTCCCAAGCAAGTAATCTTTTGCATGGATGACAAGTGGCAAAAGACACATGCCATGGCTTGGCCGTCCACCCCTTTCTTCCTGTCCCAAGATGATATTTCATCTTCCAATACTCCTTCCCTAGGTGACCTTTCCATATTCTATTGGTCCAAAATAACCTAAGTGACAAGTGGCAATGGAACATAGTGTTTGAGAGTGTGCTAGCCGAATTTTCAAGCGCATTATTGTCCTTCAATCCAAATGTCTCTTTACATATCCTTCTAGAAACTCCATGCATGCATGACACTTGGCATTATCTAACTAAATTTTGAAATCCCATAAGCCTCCATTCAGTTTCCCATGCAAAACTCCTAGAAAAATCCCCCTTTCACTTCCCTAATCTTCTTTTTCCAAGATAACTTCCTTGGAACTCGAATTGGGCAAGACAAATGGTCTAGTCCAAAATCCTTTGGTCTCCTCTAGGTTCCTTTTGTCCCTTGGTTCATCTAGAAGGTTTCTTGCTCAATGACAAGTGGCAACTTTTCTAAGGTAGGCGTGTAAGCCATCCTTTTGGCTTTTTTCCTACACTTCTCTCTCTCTCTTAACCCATTATCAAGTCTAGATTCATAATGCATTACTCACATGCCACATGGCACTTGTGACTAAAAATCTGGGCCATAACCTAAAGCCAATGGGCCTAAGTTTCTAAACAAGGCCGATTCTCACTTAGCTTTCTAAGGTTGGTCCTTCTTTGGGCTCGAATGGCCATTCAAGAATCCTAAAGCTTTCTAAATTAACTAAAACTCCCAAAGAAGTCACGACTACTAAGCATGTAAATCTATGGGTCATGCTTACGTAAAGTTTGGGTCATCACACATCCACAAATGGATAGACAGACAAAGCGTACAATCCAGACTTTGGAAGACATGTTGCTAGCATGTGTAATGGAGCAAGGTCGTGATTGGGAAAGTCACCTACCCTTGGTGGAGTTTGCCTACAACAATAGTTTTCAAGCTACCACCCAAATGGCACTACGAAGCATTATATGGTAGGAAATGCAGATTCCCGTTATATTAGGATGAAGTATGGGAAAGGAAAATACTTGGACCTGAGTATCTACAAGAAGTTCAAAAACAAGTGACCATGATCCGGGAAGGAATGAAAGCAGCCCAGAACAGGCAAAAGAGCTATGCAGATGTTATGGTGATGAAGTGTTTAATAGAAGTGGAATAGCTTGGCTGATGCCTAGGAGGGTAGTAGATCTTTTTGCTTGTTGGAGAGTTTAAGGGGTAATTTGCAAATATCTATTGTTTGCAATATGATCCTTTATGCCTTATGTGGTGTATTTGGGATGAGAGAAATGGTTGATGCTTTGAAGTTAAGGAATGCTCAGTGGATGATTTCAGACATTTTTTTAATATCTTATTTCAATGGGCTTCGGCTATTGTGTTTAATGGAACTAGTGTCCATGATTTCCTTGTTTTTTTTTTTTTTTCTAGTACATGACTTGTAACTAGGGGTGTAAATTTAAACCGGTAAACCGGCCCGAACCGAACCGAACCGGACTGGTTTTACCAGTTTTAAACTGGTCCGGTCCGGAACCGGTTTCTAAAATCCGTAAACCTGCCAGAACCGTTCCGGTTCCGGTTTTAGGATTTTCCGGACCGGACCGAACCAGTTGATAAATATATATATAAAAACTAATATTTTATATATAAGTTTTATTAAAAATTAAAATTATACAAAATATTTTTTATATATTAATATATAGAAGTTTTATATATAATGTATAATTAATAAATTATATTATTATTAATATAATTATATATAAGATAATATTATTAAAAAGTAAAAGTTTAATCTTAAAAATAAAAATTTAATCAATTATAACATAAAATATTAATCTTAATTCTTAAATATGAACATTTGTAATATACTAGACTATATAAATTTATAATAGGCACTAGGCAGCAAGTTTCCACCTTTCTCGGCCCCCTGGATATATTGTCACTATTCGTCAGAAACTATTAGTATGTAAAGCAGATTTTTGAAAGCAGATTATAGTAAATCAGCTTTTTTTTTAGTAAAACAGATTTTTTAGTAAAGTAGTTTTTAGTAAAGATAAAGCAGATTTTTTTTAATAAAGTAGATTTTTTAATAAAAGTATAACAGATTTTTGTAAAGCAGTTTTTCTTTTTCTTTTTTTTTTTCTTTTTTTTTTTTTTTTTTTTTAAAAGATTTTTAATGACAAATTGTCAAATTTACATTTTAAAAAAATCGAAAAATCGGACCGGACCGGACCGGAAACCGGTTAAACCGGAAATACCGGTTTATGAGGTTAACCGGAGCATAATCGGTTTTGAAAAATACAAAACCGGTCATACATGTTCAGTCCAAGATTTTGTCAAAAACCGGACCGGACCGGACCAGTTACACCCCTACTTGTAACTAGGTTCAATTTTTTTATACTTCTTGTGTACTTGGCTTTGCCTTGCTACTTGTCTCAATAAAATTTCTTATTCATAAAAAAACATAAATTGTACAGAATAGAAAATACCCATATAGAGGAACGGAGAAAATGACAAAAATCCATAAAATCTAAAAAGGCAGTTCAGTAGTTTTGGTAGTAGAACAACCTTGATAAGATTAGTAGCTAGTTCCATTCCAGCGTATATGATGTCTAGTATCCTCATCCCTAAGAGTGTTGCAAGGAATATTGACAAGTCTTTCATGAGGTTTTGGTGGGGATTTGATCCCAAGAAGACTCATAATTTCACTCCAAAATCTTGGAGTTCCATATGTATACTGAAATCCATGGGAGGACTTGGTCTTAGACTCATCTTAGATTTTAATAAGGCTCTCTTAAGTAAGTTAGGATGGTCTCTTCTCAACAATGATTCCTACCTTTGGAAAAATGTCCTCTCTCAAAAATATCTGAAAACATCCTCTTGGCTAGAAGTTTCTATAAAGCAAAGTGACTCTAGGATTTGGAAAAGTTTGGCTAAGCAAAGAGAGTTTCTTGCTACCAGTATCTGTCATCAAATAAACAATGGAGCAACCACTCATGTCTAGAATGACCCCTGGATTCCCACCCTTTCACCGGCTATTCCAATCCTTTCTTCAAATGATGTTTTCAAAGATCTTGGTTTAAAAGTCTTAGAATTAATCTTGGAGGAACCTAGGAGATGGAACATCATACTGCTTCAAGCTCTTTTTTCGAGCCATACCGAAAGATAAATCTCCAAAGTTCCTCTTATTCAATACAATTACCAAAATCTAGGAGATGATATCAAATGGCTCCACCACTCAAGTGGAAATTCCTTTGTAAAATCGGCCTATGCTGCTATTGTCTCTTCCTCACACAATTCTGAGATAGGCTACACTCCTCACACATGGAAAAAACTTTGGTCACTCCAAGTTCAAGACCGTCTTAAGCTTTTTACCTGAAAAGTGCTGAATAATGTGTTGCCGACTAGGTCACTTCTAAAGCAGTGTTTATCACTTGACAATGAGCAGGCTCTTTGTCCTATATGTCAGTCCTTGGAGGAAACTACCTCCCATTTATTTCTAGAATGTCCTTTTTCCAGAATTCTTTGGAGACAGTCTCCCTGGCCTTTAAACTTTGGTTTTGTAGGGCAGGATATCAAAAATTGGATTAAGGCCATTCTAGAACCTACTGTTCAACTTAATATCCAATCTCAGGATATTAATAATTTCCAATTGTTTGCAATAATAGCCATGGACTGCTTGTGGTTTTATAGAAATCAAATCACTCATGAATCTCAACCTTCCTCTCAACCTTCCTCTATTGATAAGTTCGTAGCTAACACCATGAAGATTTATCAAAATCATAGGAATGCTTGGGCCTATAGGTTCACTCAGGAAAAACTCACTTGGGAACTTCCAGAAATAGGGCAGATTTCGATTTCTTTTGATGTAGTGGTTAGGATGTTTGGTAGTGTAGCCGCTACAGTAGGTAGGGATCACCTAGGAAAGATAGTAGGCTCTATTACAAAATTTACTTCTATCTGTAACCCAAATGGTGGGGAAGCTTTAGCAGCTTTTATTGGTATCAAGGTGGCAGTAGAAAGAAAATAGAAAAATATCAAAATTGAAGGAGATTCCCAGGTGGTAATCTCAGCTCTACAAGGCACTCAACCCCTATCAGACTGGTCCATTGAAGGCAGGACAAGAGATACTCGACTTTTGCTCAATAACTTTGAAAAGTGGAAAGCTGTTAAAATACACCAGGCTCAGAATCGGTGCGCACACACTTTCACGAAATGGGCGTCTTCAAATAATTTTTTTAGAGATATACCCCTCATCAAGCTTTCAGCTTGCATGCTGGAATTTCACAATGGCAAAGGCCCACCAGTTTTCTCTCTATAGTTGTCTCTATAATTTTGTAATAATCGTTTTGGACTCTACTATGTTACTTTCTCTCACTTGTGCTACTGTTTTAGTTTTATCAATGAAAGTCGCATCTTTCAGAGAAAAAAGAAGAAGAATTATGCAAGTTCAAAAACTAATCAAGTAATGGGTGTGTTTGGATGGGACTTCTAAAATTAAATGGCTTCACTTTGCCACATAAATTTGTGAGACAAGGACTCTGGATAAACAGGCCAAAGTCAGACGCACTTATGTCTTGGAATCACTTCATCAGGAGTATCTAAGTAAATGGCAAAGAAAAAATCTATTCATCGTCTCCACACACCACATTTTTTTTCCTTTTATTAAATGTATATGGATGATAAATTGAATAATTCAATAAGTTTAAGAAGAATAAAAATTAAAAATTAAAAATTAAAAAAATTGTAATGTATAATATATGAAAATGATGAGTATCAAAACTAATGGCGAATACATTAGTCCTAGCAAACTGCAGACAACACCCTAGATAGGGTGTCCTGTACACCACGTGGTTATACATTCACAAGGAGAACAATCTCCATTACTTTGACCAGTCAAACGTGAATGGTACACCCCAATGACATCTCTGGCCAACAATATGCTTTAAGCAACATAAAATATTAAAACTTTTTTATAAGAACATAAAACATTATAAATTAAGCTGGAATCAGAGGAGCAAGCCCACAGAGAGAGAGAGAGTTATAAGAACATAAAACATTATAAATTAAGCTCGAATCAGAGGAGCAAGCCCACAGAGAGAGAGAGAGAGAGAGAGAGAGAGAGAGATCATTTGTATGTTAAAAAGATGGCATCCAAGGACGACAAGCAAAAGTAAAAAATGACCAAACTTGACCAATCACTAGCATGTAGAGAACAAACAAGCCAAGCATTCAGCTACCAAATGCTAAGACAATAAAAGCAATATACGTATAAAAAAATGGCATACACATGTACGAATGTTGCCACCAGTCCAAAATCTTTACAACAAAGGATAATGGCAGAGTTTATAATAAAATGTATTGTGATCAAAGGAGAATCTTGGCAGATGGGAAGATCAAAACTCATTTAACAGCAAAAGGGGAAACACGACATCCCATATAATGAACATCCATCATAAATCACCCAAAACATATTAATTACACATGAAAACTATTATAGTAATCCATGTGAAAATGCATTATATATTTGAGTTTGTTAATGCTAAAGCTTTTTTAAGAATCAATAGTTACCAACAAAGAAAAGGAATCCTTGGACAAAAAACACAATTACACGTGAATTATATAACTATGAACAAAAAAGCAATTAATAAGAAGAAGCCGAACGCATTAGCAGAGATCGAAGCAGCAAACAAGGACATAAAAGTCATTAAATAAATTATATTCCGACCTAATAAATGGAACCAGTCAGCCAACAGGATCTAGTTCCAAAAGAAAAGGTTAACCCAAAAAATCATATTCTCTCATTTTTCCAACAAACATTGAACAGGAGACAGCCACGTAAAAGATATATATATATATATATATTATTTCCAATGAGAGCCCAACCTGGTGTACAAACGTCCCACATTATAAAGTCAAAAAGATAGTTAACAAGTTAAATTGAGAAAACTATATGAAACAGCTTACCTGAAATTTAGATACAGAATAATATGAGTTAGACTTTTTAAGAAGAAATGCTCAACTTTATTTCGAGCAATATGCAGACTAAATCCAACCTAAAGACAAACGATGAGCAAAAGCGTCGAATCCAACGACAGGAAATGATTCCAAAGCTTTTTCAAGAATGCAATGCAATGAAATCTCAATGAGCTATAAAGAAAAAGAGCAATGCCCACGTCAGAAAACTAGATTTGGAAGACATCAAAATCACCCCCACATGATTTAATCCAGCAAACTAATCGCAAAAAATCACTAAAAATTATGATCGCACCCATTTGCCAAAAACAAAATACCAAAACTCAGTTTCGATCTTACACATAATTAGCAACTTTCGAAAAAAAAAAACTACCAAATAGCAAATGATATTAGCAACAAAATGCAACAGTAACACGTATTGCAAAACAAATTACTTACTTGGACGTGGTGTGCAGAGTGGAGGCCATGTAAACTGCAGCAGATCTGAGACTGATGGTTTTAGAAGGGAGCTTAGGGGAAGAAAAACACGTCATTGAATTCAAACTCAGAGCCATTTCCTCCTTCACAAGAAAAGTTTTCATTCGCTTTGATTTTGGTTCCACTTATGTGTGTATGTGCTTTTGAAATATCGAAAAATCGAGAAAAGAGTGAACAACTGGCCCGGTTGAAGGGTTGGCAGAAAGAGTGGCATAGCCGCACACAGAGAAAGAGAGAATACAGCTAGAGACGGAGAGAATGGACAGACGCACGAAGACGAAACTATGATAGCGAGAGTGACGGGAAGCCGATCAAAACAGGCTGGCTTTAGAAAATGCCCATTCATTTTCTGCTTGGAAAATGCTATTGAGTAATACTATTTTGACGTCTAATTTTGACAACTCATTTTGATATTTCATATATTTTATATATTTTATTTTTTTATTTAATAATTAAAAAAGTAATTATTAGTGTATTGATATATTTTTTATATTTGTTAAAAATATTTTAAAATAATAAAAAAATATTTGCAAATTTTAGAGTAGCATCGCTAGCTCAATACTATTTGCAAATTTTACTTTCATAATTTTAATTTATGAAACTTTTTACTATTAGGATTAAAAATTAATTTAATTTCAAAAATTCGAGAAATATTTTCTATACAGGCTGAAATTCCAGAAAAGTTGAAAACTCTTAAATATTTATCTATCTATTTGCAAATAAGCTGTTTTAATTAATTAATTTCATTTATTCTTCGAAATTATTTTATTTTCAAATCGGTGTATATGTAGAGCATCATTTACATTACTTAAATAGTAAGATTTATATTATAAATTAGATTATATCATTAAACACTTTACCAAGTGTGTTATTTATACCCGCTTATGAATATTATTTTTCTATTCTAATAAGTTAAACCATCTTGTTAAAATTTTTCTACTCCATAATTCTATTTAATTATATCTTTTTTGGTATGATAAATTTCCATTAATTAGTTGCTTAGCTGTTACCATGCAATGTTTTTAATATTGTTTTTTCGTTTCGGAATAGTACTTGATATCTTTTTAGGGTAGTCCGTTGTTTTGTTCTGGCATCAGTTTTTGACGAGTTTGATGTGTTTCTGTAACTCCCGACATGCTCTAGGTTTCTAATTTATTGCATATTGTCTCATGCATGAACTTCATCACTGTCTTGCACTTATTGAAGAGTAGGATAAACCATTAGGCCTGATTATTTTCATCGAGATAAGTAAAGAATATTAAAGTTTCGGTTGAGAGTAGTGCTCGGGTTTTAATCTCGAGGTTCAAAATTAACGAGGAAGGGAATTATACATTCTCATCTGATTTTCTATAAAAAATTTTAAATTTTAGTTAGAAATCTAACTTTCTATAATTTTTTCTTAAATTTTACTCATCTTTAAAAAACCTCCTACATTTCATTTTCTATCATTTCTCCATTCTCACTACAAGAAAAGCCACCTTTCCCGGCGATACATTTCGCTGGGAAAAACACAATTTTCGCTGCCACTAATCTTTCCCAGCGATTTCAAAATCGCTGCATATTCGCCGGTATTAAACCTCTGCTTCTGATCTACCGCAACGGAATACGCAAATCGCTGGGATACATTCAATTTAGCGGCGATATATTTTCGCCAGAAATAATAACTATATCGCTGCATATGCCGTCTACGTTTCAGTTAGTAATCGTTGGGAAAGATCATTTCCTGCGATTTTACTGCGTTGCTAAAAAGAAAAAAATTCGCCGGTAATGAAATCTGTACAGCGATTACATAAAATCGCTGCTAAAGGATAATGGTTCTTTAACCTCAATTGCGGCGAATATAGTTCGCCGCAAATAACATTTACCATCGAATTCGTGACTGCTGTAATTGAATTTCCTGTTGGATATTCAAATACGGCGAGTGAAAAATCGCCGCTATGTATGAACTTACGGCAATTTTATTCTCGCCGCTATATAGTTTAAGGTTCTGTGTCTCTATAGCAGCGACTATAGAATCGCTGCGATTTGATCTATAGCGGCGAGTAAAAAATCGCCGCTATAGAGCAATAGATCCTTGTGGTTCAGTCGCAGCGACTATAGAATCGCTGGGATTTTATCTATAGCGGCAAGTAAAAAATCGCCGCTATAGATCAATAGATCCTTGTGGTTCAGTCGCAGCGGTTATAAAATCGCTAGGATTTTATCTATAGCGGCGAGTAAAAAATCGCCGCTATAGATCAATATGGTTTATTTGGTCACTTGCAGCGACTACAAGAATGCCAGGAAAAGTAATATAATATAACCTCCACGCTTGTCCGTTACGGGCCTCGGTTTTGGTTCCTAAAACAAACATTCAACTGATTCTTGTTTCTTTCTTTCAAATTGAACATTCCTGTACACATTGAGCAAATAATACAGTGGACTCATGTAATACAAATATATTCCATCAGCATCTCTAATACAAATAAAATCCATCAACTCATCCCACTTAAATATGTATATATACACTGAGGTGGTGCATCATATTCTCATATCAAGTACAAACTGAGCATTGCAATTAAATACTAGATAAACGTGACTGTTATAACATTGTTTAACCTTACTATATATCCACCAAAAGAACCACTAAATACCAAGTTCCACAACTTTCCCATTTCTGTGGGACCGTTCATCGGCATTGGCAAATACCATCAATATATATCTCACGTTGCTGCCCATACTCCTCATCCGTGTATTTGACAATATCAACAGACTGCACAACGTTAAGGAAAACTATATTATTCCAATTATATTAAAAGAATAGGTTTAATGAGCCAACTATGAAGAAAAACCAATGAACCCCAACAATAAGAAAACAAAAATCTGTTTTGTCATAAATATGGTTTAGTGTCAACCCAGAATATTTGCACAGAAAGACCAAGGTCCAAAATTATATTCCTCTTTATTTGTTTTTGTCACCATATTTTGTATTCATGCCACTGCATTAAAATTCATTATTTTGGAGAAAAACTAATAGTAGCTTATAAGTTATTTCTTTCATATAATCTTCTAGATACAATTGTAGGAATAAAATATCAATACATGAATTAAAAGCTGACAACCCAACTTAAAGAGAACTGGAATTTGAAATTTCAAGTTAACTAAGGAGATACTTACAGCCTGACCCAACTGTTCCCGACCATCGACAGACGACATTTCTCACATCCTGAACAGTCCATCAATGCACTGCAATCCCCAAGCATAATTATAGATATTACTACCGCAGGGATAAGCAAGATAAAATGAGTAGTAAGGTTAGTGGAAGATAAAATTCATCCTACTGATTCTTTGTAATGACACTAGTTTTAATCACTCGGAAGTGGTAACACTTGTTCAGGATTCCAAACACGTCCTCCCTCGAAGAAAATGGTAAAAATATTGATTAATTTATACATTTACACACCATAAGACAATGATTAAGATACTTTTTTGGGATATATATAAATAAATAAATAAATCAAGCTTATTAAAGTACATAGGGGCGAAACAATTAAGAAATTCATTCTAAACAGTGAAGGGCCTGCCTTCTTGGAGTCAAAGTGGAGTTGAAATAAGGAATTGGCCAAATATTTCCACCAAGATGAGACTGAAGATCATATGAATTATTTGATACTGACACATTTTAATTATGCAGGAAATTGAAAACTTAATGTCTCAATTAAGCTATATAGCATCAACACTTTTCCTGTCAGAAGTTACATATGTAGAATTCCTGGACAGATTATATGTGATTGACAAGAAAAACAATCATATGTGACAGATTATTGAACCTTAATTGTAACAAAAATAGACTTATTTTGACAGGAACTAATCATTTTCATTAGAAATAATTGGTGACAAATAAGCACTTTTGCTGGGAAAATTAATTGGTTATATATATTGACTAACATTAATGGGATTATGAAATGCAGTTAGCTGAGAAAACAAATCAAACCTGGGTTTTGCAGTAAAAGAAAAGCTGAAGGTGCCTAACTGGGAATGAAAAAGTGGAGAGCTGCTTCTGCTGGCTTGTGATATATTCAGAGTCGGGGACTGCGGAGTGAAGCATGCAAGTTAGAGACTGCCATATATTTTTACTTAAGGAATCCCCCACAAACATGATCTTTTGGCCTCTGTGTCTCTCCAAGAAATCCTGACCATTAAAACTACACATGCACAGCAATCAATGCAACCAATTTAAAATTCAATACCGATTCAATGCAATACATCTATAGTGTTGATGCAATAAAGTCGTGGAAAACAATGTAGGTCATGTCGAGATGAGTACTGTAAATAACATTGATTAATTCTCCATATTAATCTTCAGATTCTATTATTAATCCTCGATTTCCATGCTTGCAAAATCTCTCTCCTTGAAGACTTTCAATTCAACTTCCAAATCCAATCAAATCTCATCATGACTTGCGCTCAGCTATCCCCGTGACAATATTGTACTAAACTATAATCTAGTAATAATTAATCCACCGTTGATTTCGCTCATCATGGGATCCACGATGGACTAATGACTCCCAATTTAGACATAAGAAAAACATGGATTAATGATAATTTGTCCAGGAATCAACAATCTATGCTCTTTCTCTCTATATTAATTTTTTGCTAGAAGCGATTGTTCTGATCTGCTGAAACACTCGGATCAGTTTAGGTCCATCAGTTTCAAATCTATAAATTTACTCTTCCTAACTCGCATGCAGCTCAAACAATCCTACCTAGCTTATTCATCCTAAACTTGAGCTTATATTTATACATGCTCTGTGAGTAGTACATGAACTAGCACAAATTGATAAAGTAGGTCAATGACCAACATAGCACTCGAGGGGTCGGGAAAGCAGATGAAAGAAGAAGAATTAAAGGAAGGAAGATGGAAATGGTTACCTTGGAAGGTCACAATCATTAGGCTGCCATCTATATTTGAGGTGTGGGAAGTTCCACATCCATGGCTCAATCTTTTTATCCCAAAAAGCAAGATACAAGATTTTGCTAATGAGGTCTGTTGGCACTTAGAGAACTCACAGAAACAAGCAATGGCCCTATCCTCATCTATCCAGTAAACAAATCAAAGTAACCATTTCACCACTCAAATCATCATCTCTATAGAATATTATGGCTGTTAATTGATTGAATGCTGTAATTCTGATGTCAGGTGGGATAACAAAACACAAAATTGTCATTCCAGATGAAGATATTTTTTACCTACTCGCATTTCCATTCCTCTACAGTTCCCTCTTCAACGGGAACTGCAGGATTAGAACATATTGACTACTCAGAACAAAAGAATTCTAAAATTCAGTGAAACAGCCCATCTTGGGGAAATGGCAATATCTACCCCATTACATAATAACTAGGAAGAGTGGCGGACCCACTTTGGCCCAAGGTGGGAAGATTTTGTACGGAGAAAATTGGCTTATGACCCATTGGCACTACTTGCTCCTGGCCAAAGAATATTTCAAATACGCAATAATAGCCTTCTCATGACACTGGCCTCACAACATTTATTTTTTTTTAAAAGGTAGAGGCCCTAAAAGCATGAGCAGAAAATACCTTCGCCACATAAGCAGAAAATTGGTGCAATATTAAATTCGTGTGCCTTTCTGTACATGACAAGTGTAACATGGAGGCTCCTGGCTAGTAGAAATTTCTTCAACAATTAACTATTTTTGAATGAATTATTGGTTACCATAGTGAAAGAAACCGGAGCTCACGAACCCTATTAAAGGATGTAATTCTTCAATTTGTATACACTAGTTCAATCCACACCGGCATAGATTCAAATGAAAAGCAAAAGGAAACAAAAGGCTGAGCCTAGTTAAAAATGTACCCAAAACAAGCAAAATTTAACCACACCTATATCATCGAGTTTACCCACACCGACATAGATTCAAATGCAAAGCAAAAAGAAACAAAGTTTGAGCAAAGTTAAAAGCGGACACACAAAAGCTAGGAAGGAAATTACCAACTTGTTGCCAAAATGCAAAATTTAAAGTGTGGGTGATGGAACCCCGCGTATACCAATATGTAATAACACTGTCATAATTCAACTAAACAATGGGTGCAAATTTAGGCTTTCACCTTTTATTCAACCTAAACTAACGTCATATTTACCATACCCAAGGGACAAAAAATCGCTTGAAACTGGAACATTATCATACAGATCTTAAGTTATCAGATGACTCCAATACTAACTTTTCCTAAAGTGATTCTACACATCGTAAAATAACAGTATTGCTCTTATACTACCTTCCTTCTTTGTTATTATCTATGTATTTTAAGCACATTAACCAAAGGGCACTGATTCTGAACTTGATTTAATTCTGTAGGTGCTTTATAATGGTTTTATCTATCAGAATAAAAAGACCAGTTTTAATTTTTTATATGGACATTGTCAGACCCTTGTAATTCTGCATGAAGTTCATTTTTACCATGTGAAAGTTAAGGCCAAAATTCATCTATCCAAGGAATCCTAACATAGGCATATAGAGAAATAGATTATCAAAGTATCAAACATATGCTTCTGTAGGGTGGATAAGTCTTGCCCAAAAGAACCTTTCATTCTTAAGCTATTAAATTTGTTTATTACTCATCAACCATGCAGAATATTGTAATGCAAACAAAAAAAAGTCCACATATAAAATTATAAGAAATATGGAGGTAATTATGGCAGAGTGGACCAATCTTGTCTTTTACAGTAACATTGAGGAATGGGATTATTTTTTTATTCTTTTTTTCAAATCATTTATTCTATATAAGTTAGTATAAATTCTTATTTGATATATATAAGATATTGTGAAGGTTAACAGTTGGACTAATCAAGTATAACAACAGATCTCAACTAAGAAGAAAGTTTATTAACACTATATTAAAGACACTGTCAAAGATCTCATAACTGTTGTTATTCATCTATCCAAAAAGGAACTGAAGCAACTTCATTTTCTTTTTCATCATAAATATTGTGTCGTTTATTTTTATTCTTTTCATTAATTTGTAAGTAAATTAGTGTAATGGGATGTACCAGAATAATGCAGATCTGAATCCAATAGAGGACCCAACAAGAATCTCATACTAAAACCAGTTTATTTGGTCTTGAATCTCTGAGAATGTGTAGGTCTGGACTTCAACGGTGTTGGTAATTAAATGTTCATCATGGTTTCTTATCCTTGCCTTTTAAAGCAATGATCAGCGAGTACAATGAATCTTAGCATGTAAATTTTCACTCACTTCACATGCAGCAAAAATAATAAGATTAACTAAGAAAAGTGCACTAAAAAAGGTCTAATATGTGCTGTTCAGGAGATTTTGGCATGTGTGTAAGAACTGTTGGGGAAAAGGTGTTAGTTATTAATACAGTGCATGATTATATTCAGTCACTGTTCTGTATCTCTAAGTGTGAAGTTAAAAGATACATGTGGCCACCTTCAGAGTTCCAGAATGCTCTGAGTTGGGATACTTGACTCTGTTTTTGAGACCACTCAAACTACCAATGACACTTAGAAACACAGTTCCTACCACGTCATAAAGTAAGGCACTAGTTTGCCACTTAACACTGAGAACCTTTGGTAGGGAATATTCACAAGAAAAGGGGCAGCCTAACTTATTAAGGGTACATATGAATGCAGTTGTTGAATCAAATAAGCATTTATGTCATTCATTCATACAGCCAGAAGAAACATTACTCAATCGATCTAACCTATTATTAATAATGCTTCAAGTGTTCACAATACCGCAAAATATAACATACAGGGTTATAGAAAAGCATGTTACCTGACACAAAATGCGTACAGAAGCATATTCACCAAATAACCCCACCAACTTGTGCCATCTCCAATAAAAGTCGCAAAAAAATTCAGTCTAAATGTTCTGGTTAGGACCCCATCTTCTTCGACTCTACCACCTTCTCCACTGTCTCTTGACACCATTCCTCCATTGATTCTGAACAACACATGCACAAACAAACACCATACCAAGTCAAAATCTACGCACGTAAATTCACCAATGGGGGAATAGGGTTTGATCCCATTCCTCCATAATTAGGAACATACTCATCATGTATGTTCAAGATGCATGGCCAAATAAAAATT
>QEOT01009642.1:584562-620143 GCA_003123785.1 Pterocarya stenoptera
GGTCTAACAAGATAGAATATTAGATGATCATGAGTCATATATGTAATTAAGCAAACACATGATAAACATGCTAGCCCTGCATGCTGCATGCTCCTTAGTCTTATTTAAGAACAATTACAGTCCACAACATAGTTTGCCTACAAGCTGCCATGCATCCATGCAGTTGCACGAAACCATACGCATGCACATATGCAGTTGTACATCGTGAGATGCTTTTGGCTAGAACGTACTATATATATAACATGTCGATCGGATTCCACTTTATTTATTGCAAGCCACCATATTTAATTGGAGTAATATACCTTATAATTAAGCTGATCCGTTCTCTCACAGGATAGCTTAATTATTTTCCACATCTTTTCTGCATAAACGACCATTGCAGACCGCACAATTAAAAACATGTACATAAATACATTGCACAATTAAATACATTGCAGACCATGTCATTAAGAAAAAGCTTTGTTGATGGATACATCAAGAAAAAAGCTCAAAACCAAGGTGCCATAAAAGACCAATGCTTAAAACTGGACAAGAAAAAACACATTAGACTCTCAACCGCAAACTGGACAAGAAGCTTGCTTTTTCCCACACCAACAGCATCAAATCCAAACAAAACAAGACCCCAATACAACCCTCTTTCTCAAACCATCGGAGGGTTGTATTCTGAGAAAGAGAGATCAGAGAGAGTCGTTCATCAATAGCCCTGAAAACTGGCAAAATTTGATAATTATAAACTACTTGAAGATCAGCCAGGCTAGGGGACAAATTAAGGTGGAGAGAAATTGGTATCATAGCATATATATATAAATATATATATATAGCTAGCGAGGACAGTACTATGATTCTTTAATTCAAAAGGCATGGCATGCACATCGATCAAAAGCTATATATGAGCATAGAAGCAATCTTTTTAATAACATCTTCATATATATATATATATGTATACACACACACACCAGCGCTGAACTCAATGGGGTGGAACTGCATTGGCAATTACCATGAACTTGGTCTTCTCAATTACTTCATATGTATGTCATGTTGAAGTTTCAAAATGCTCAAAAATGCAATAACATGCTTAAAGCTTATAGCCCACCAACTTGTAGATTTTGTGCAATTAATGAACCCACTAATTTTTTTTTTTTACGAGTAAAAGTAGCTTGAACTGAATTTTTTTTTTAAGTAAACAGAATGGATTTAGTAGAAATCCGAACCTGAAACTTGCATAATTAATCCATGACAATGAGATTTCTTTTCCTTTTTGCTTCACGAATTAATTAAGGTAGCTTTATTATCTCCAAGGTCAATAAGAAACACTTTATGAAAAACAATCGCTGCTATTTGATGGACAATAAGAACCACGTACAATTTCATTCTTCAACCACAACCACCACTTTCGTTAGCCCCTGGTATGCACCTCCTAGCCATTGTGAAAATACCACACACCGCCACAATCCAGACCTATCTACCACAATCCTTAGGGTTCTACTTGACCCAAATATTGGATAAAATGAAAAAAAAAAAAAAAAAACAGAGGTTCTTACCAATCAACAATGGTCGCAACCGAGTGAAGTGGAGATTTGCAACAACCCTTGCCCACCAGAAAATGGGTCGTGCTGCAACAATAAACTAGAGGATTAGGAAAAAAAAAAGGGAGATTTTGTGGAATAGATCGCAGAAGACCTGGGAGATGCAGACTGGCGTTTACCTTGCTATGAGGAAATGTCCAAAATTCCTTGCGTCGGCTCGTAATGGGTGGAGGTAGCGAGTAGGTACTCGTTTCCAGCTATGAAACCAGCCGTGAAGCAACAGGGGTGGACGTCCAAAATTCCTTGCGTGGGCTCGTAATGGGTGGAGGTGGTTTTCGGTGCAGGAAACCAGCCGTGAAGCAACAGGGGTGGGTGGGAGCTATCGACGACTCAGAGAAGCAGAGGGGCGAATCGCTGGGAGGAAGAAAGTGAAATATCCGGGCGTGGGGGGAAAATCGAAGGCTGTGGGAAAAAAGTTGGCGCCCATTCATTAAAGTCCCAATTGCAACGATTGAAAAACGTTGCAAAAAGCAACCCATCTTTTGCAGCGAATATTTTCACCGCTATTGTAACAAAAATCGCTGCAAATGCACCAGTTACATTAAAACACCTTATCCCGGCGATTAAAAAACGCCGCAACAAAAGCCAACAATTTCCAGCGATTAATTTTCACTGCTATAGTGATAAAAATTCGATGCAAAAGATAATGTCAAAGAATTAAAACGAGAATTCAGTGCCGAGTAGGAAATCACGTAGAGCAGCCTGCATTAGCGGCGATTTCTTTCCCAACGATTTTAAAATCGCTGGGAAAGGGCTGATTTCTTGTAGTGTCTATTAAAATAATCTTTTTCTATTTTTTCTTTATTATTATTTATATTAATTTAGTTCTACATCTTTAATTACTCCCTATAAAGTATATATAAAAAGTAATTTAGGAGATGAACAGTAGCTCCCCAAATATAGGGAGTCCCTGTTCACATCCAAAATATTTTTCTTAAAATGGGAAACCAGATGGAGCATGTATTTGGAGAAAACTCCAAATATAAACCCTATAATTTAGAGAAAATGATGCTTTAAGCAATCGGATGAGAATGCTCTTAGATCTAGAAAGTAGCATAAGACCCAATAGCTTAAACCGTGATCCATCAATCCAAGAAAGAGCCTAGACCTGGTTTGGGAAACCCTTGACCCAGGTTCCATTTTACCTGACTCGATTGGCTATAAAAGTCCTAGGACGCCACACGGCATATCACTTTGTTGCCCTAGGTTTTGTGTTGCAACCCTCCTCCAAACTGTGACTCCCCAACTCCTACGTACAAAACAACACGGGAATCGTGACATCAGGATGATGACAACATGGGTCACGCAACCTAACGATAAGTGCCAAGTGTGTGTACATGCAACGGTGTACAACAAAAGCGCAGCGGATAATATAAATAAATCAACTAAGTACCAGAATATGTTTAATATAAATATCCAAAAACAAAAATGTTTAAAAGCAATACCAATATCCCAAAAAAGATACAAGGGCTAAAAATACAAATACAAGTGATCCCATATCACTCCTCCGGCGGAGCCAAATCCTCAAGCTCAGCATCTGCATCATCAACATCAAAATCTACGGTACCAAAAATGGTACTGCAGGTAAGTTATAATCTAAAAAACTCTGAGATAAAAACACATTAATGCTACCAACCACATGCATGCATATGATGAAATATGCATTAAATCCCAAACATCATTTTCTCTGAAAATGAATATTTTCCAACACACGCCAAAATCTCATTTTTGCCTAAAAATATAATCCGTCATTTTTTCAGAAAATGATTCACACAAAAACATTTATCGAACACTGTAGGCGGGAATCACAGGCGGGACTCTACCACCATCCCTACCACATACACCGTAGGCAGGAATCACAGGCGGGACACAACCACCATCCCTAACGCGTGCACCATAGGTGGGACTCTACCACCATCCCTGCTTACCACCATCCCTACAGTTCTTTTCCACACAAGAGGTACCAAACAGAGCACTGTAGGCGGGAATCACAGGCGGGACTATACAACCATCCCTACCACATGCACCGTAGGCGGGAATCACAAGCGAGACACAACCATCATCCCTGCTTACCACTATTCCTAACGCGTGCACTGTAGACAGGAATCACAGGCGGGACTCTACCACCATCCCTGCTTACCACCATCCGTACAGTCTCTTTTTCCTTTTTCACACATGAAAACCTAGTTTTCAATAAACACATGAACATGAATGCAATTACACGAAAACCCAGTTTTCATTTACAAATATGAACATGCGTGCAGATGCAATGTACAAGACATGACATCAATATCCAACAACCAACAAAACACAGCACAATCCAATCACACAACTTTATCCTCCAATCCAACCAATTCATAATAAATGAGTTAGTGCAAAAATACATTT
Organism: Pterocarya stenoptera; assembly: GCA_003123785.1. Taxonomy (NCBI): domain Eukaryota; kingdom Viridiplantae; phylum Streptophyta; class Magnoliopsida; order Fagales; family Juglandaceae; genus Pterocarya; species Pterocarya stenoptera. The sequence goes on from QEOT01009642.1 coordinate 588,537, forward strand.
AAATCTCAAAAGTTATTTGAAAAAATACTTACAGCGCTTTAATATAATTTTCGATGGATCACAGATGCTACAAGCGGCAACACAGCAACTGAATAGTGCAAAAATGCACTGGGCCGTGGGTCTCAAAAACCCACTTTTGAACGGGGTCAAACGAAAACTTGAGATTGCTAGGGTAGGGCTTAGAGATGTCGGTGAAGCTAATGGTGGTGGCTTCTCACCGTGGGTGGCGGCGCAAGAGGCTTTTGGAGGACAAAATGATCAAATCAGAAATGAGCTTGGCTGGGCATCACCGGTGACGGATCAGAGCTGGGGATGGGTGCTTTAGGTTGCTAGGAGGTCGAGGAAGAAGTAGTGAAGAAATGGTTGCCGGAGGTGGAGCGACGGCAGCGCTAGAGCACAAGGGCTGCCGCGGCTTTGAGCTGTGCGTGCAGGTCAACGGGGGCACCGGAGAGTTTGAAAACGGAGGGGTGGAGTCGCCGGTGGGTGGGGAAGGAGGTGGGAGGGGCGGTGAGGACCGGTGGTGGCGCACAGTGGCGCAGGGTGGAGGTGAAGAAAACGGACGAAGGAGAGAGGGAGAGGCTGGGCGGGTCGCGCGAGAGAGAAGAGAAACTGAGGAAGAAAAGAAAAAGGAAGGAGAAAAGAAAGAGGAAAGAAAAAGGAAAAAGGGAAAAAGAAAAAGGAAGGGAAAGAAATGAAGTCCAATCCTCACAACTTGAGTCACAAAAATGATCCAACGAAAAGAATTTCAAAATAGTAAGATTAATAAAATAATTTAAACACAGAGAATAGCTTACATAAAATAATAATAAAATCCAACACAATAATTTTAAAACTCATAAACAAACTAATTTAAATTAAAGAGCAATTAAAATGCAAAACAATAATTAATATTAAAAAGCATATCAAAATAATTTCAACATCTTAAAGATCATAAAATAAATCCAACGAAAAAAAAACCCAATAAATTTTAAAACAAGAGAACCAACATTCAAATTAATTAAAATAATCTTTCAGTGAAAATACACTAAAATACAGGGTATCACACAAACCATTCTCTATCTTTCTTGTCTAACCACCATACCTCCAACTCTCCCTCGGTGTGCACCACTCCTTGTTGTCAGTAAGTTTCCTTGCTACTCACACACTCGTACACACACATGCATCAGGTTGAGCCGCCACATGCACCATGCATCACACACACATCCCATGTTGTGCACATAATCAACCACCACCACCACCAGCATGAAACCATGTTTCCTAACCACATCCACTCTATGTCACAACCATTGAGGTTCGTTGGAGGGCCCTTTAACCAATTTCCAAGCCATGCAAAATTAAGGTTTCAAACCCCTAACTCTCTTTGTCTATATTCTCCTTGGGTGTTTCTGGTTCTCCCATAAGCATATACTTTTTTCCTTCACTATATGTATTAGACCCATAAGCATATCATGGCATATTAGCATAAACTGAAGGGAGAGAGTTCACTTGGAATTAGGGTGAAACAGAGTGCATGCTCGAAATGCAGTGTGTTGCATACAACCCATTAGTGTTGAGTGTTGGAGGATTTAGGAATGAAACGTTGTTAGAAGAGAGGGTTGTTATCTAGAACTATTAAAGAGAGGGTACCACCTACCTTAGGCCGATGATCTTGGATGGTTGATATTGGATGTACCATGGGTGTTGTTCTGAACCCTAGAATAATGTAATTTAGGGTTTGTAACACAAGGAACTTAGGTTCTGGTTGAGTAGTGTTACACAGGTAGGAGATTGAGGTTTATTGTTGTTTTAAGTAAGTGGACACTTGGTTAAACTGTGTAAGAGTCGGGTGAGGAAAGGCGAACAATATTTTAAGCTATGTGAGGTCAAACGAGCAATGTATTAGGCTGGATGAGGTCAAGAGAGCAACGTATTAAGCAAGCAAGGTTAGGTGAGCAACGTATTAAGCGACCGATGTATTTGGCGAGCAATGTACGAAATGAGCAAAGTTTGGGTGAGCAAAGTAGGGGAGTAAGAGTGGTAACCGAGGAGTTTAGACATCCTGAGGCTCCATGCACGATGCATATCATGCATAATGTTTAATGGTTAAGAATGCTTACACCATTGTCTAAACTATTATAAGTCAGTTTAAAGTTTGGATACACACACGATTAGCCTAATTTATACGAGGACCGAGGTAACTGACTATGATCATGTTCTTCCGTAAATTGCTTTATGTAAGTTGCAAAGTCTCTTTTGCAACTGTATATATAGTAAAGGTTTACAAAGGAATATATATATATATATAAAATATTTATGTATGAGTCTTCGTTGATAGCCGCTTTTATAAACCTTGTGTATAATGAAGAAATTCTTATGATTTTAGAACTGCATGAATAATGGTATGACTAAATACTATATAGTATGACTATATATTTAAAAGAATGAAAGGTAAGATAAGGTTAAAGAAAACAAAAGACAATGGAAAATGTATGATTACATGTGTTTGATGAGGATAATGAATGGATCATATGACAATAAAAACTGTACCATAAAGTTGGGACTGATGGCAAAATCGGAATGCATAATTGGCAGTACACCTAATGATGACCTATTCCTAAGATTCGGTTCTTACCCACTAGCTATGGAAGGAACCATTGATCACAAGGATCGCTATTCCTAACACATGGGAGTTAATAGGGTGTATAACTTCCGTGTATAATGGCCATTAAGGATGAGGTTTAGAAAATGAATGATTAATGCTTTTAGGTTGAGAAAGTGAACGTCTTCTTTAATGCTTTGAGGTAAACGTTCAAGTATGCTTAAAGGTAATGTTTATGAAAAATGTAAAAAGTTAACTGGAACCCTAGCTTATTATGTTTACTGCATGATGTGGTTCTTACTCACTATTTGACTTATTTTAGTTGTTTTTATATTTTTCTCATCCTAATTGAGAAAGATTATGATGATGTTGTAGGCGATGATGATGTCTAGAGGGATGACATTGAGAATGAGGCTTCAGGCATTAAGAAGGGATTGGATTTTTATCTTTACAATTCAATGACTTGTTTTTCATTTTCTGTGATGTGTAGCCACGTGATCATTTATTTTCTTTTTAATAAGTTATACCAAATAAATGTTTGCTTTGAGAGATTTCATTTTAATTAGGAAAATGATAGGGATCCGATCATTTGTCCCGTTCCAATTTTTTTTTCTTAGATTTTTTTTTTTTTATGTAGTGATTAAGAAAATGTTGTTTAACAATATTGTAATTTTTTTTTAAAAATATTTGAAAGTGTTAAAAACATTATGTGAAAAAAATATTTAAAAGTGTTTTTTTTTCTCACATAATTTTTTTAACACTTTAAAATATCTTTGAAAAATTCAAAAAATTTACAATATTATTAAACAACATTTTCTTAATCACTACATAAAAAAAAAACTAAAAAAAAAAAAAGTAACGGGATGCTTGAACGGGATCCCCCAGCGGGATCCCTAGCATTGCCCTTTTAATTAACACTTTGAAAAGTTTGTTTATAAATGCGTGAAATCTTTATACCTATTTCAATGAAGGTATCATTTAATGTTAGTAGCATCCAATTCCTCTAGTTTAACAAGCCTTAGAGCGACAGGGGTGTTACAATTTCGGGTGTTGAGGTCGATTTCTAATATTTTGGCGAAATCACATTTCAGTCCCAAAAAATTTGACTAGCATTTCCTGTAATTTCTATAAAAACCACATTATAATTTTGTTTTTAGTATTTCATTACAATATTTAAATCGAAATGATATTTAAAATTTTGATTGTTAATTTATATTACGTCAGAAATATTATTTTCTAATTGGATTAACTTTGAATCATTACACTTAATTAATTACCAAACGGAATACAAATATTTCTCTATCAGGTTCCTAAATATTGTAATTCATTGGCACTTTTATTTTATGAAGAATTGGTAACCTCATGTATTCAATAATTAGAAAACCAGAATTGCATTACTTTTATTAACTTTTGAGCCATTTCTTATGCAAATTCATGATCAACCTAGCTCACAAAAATCTTAGGCTCTTTATGTCACTAGCAAATTAAAATATATATGAGTTTATTCGATAGCAAAGTGCTCGATAAATAGTGTATGATGCATTTTATATATGTTTGTCTTTCGCCTACCTTAAATTATAGAATAAAAACAACAAGTATATGAAAGATGTTGATCAAATAATATTGTTTTGATCTCAAAAAATTTTCTTCTTTATTTTTATTAGCACTTTTTTTTCTATTTTCTTTTTTAACCATTAAAAAAAAGGGATCTGCTTAACCTTTTTATTTATTTATTTATTTATTTATCGTGAGGCTATTAATTTATTACAATATATAAAAATCGACGCATCCTCTTTAAAAAAGATTGTACTATCTCAATTTTTTTAATTATTAATTCTCTCAATTTTATAATTTATTATCTTCTTAATTGCAGCATCAACCCATCAAGTGCCGTTACCATTCATTTACTGGTAATTTGCACTTTCCCCTGTAAATTGGTTTTCTCCTTTAGCGACGCCTCTATCACTTCCGACCACATTGGTTTCTCACATTCAATAATTCTACTCACCATTCCTACACTGTACACTATATGTAATTTTTTTTTTTGTACGAAATATGTGGTATATAAATGATGAGTAAGATAATTCATTTAGTTTAACAAGAATAAAACAAAAAATAATAAATAAATAAATAAAAACTCAAATGTGTTGTGTTGTGTAGTGTAGAGATAATGAGTAGAATGACTCTTCTCACATTTATAGGAGTAATAGTGTTTTGAAAGTGTTATAATTCCTTATAATTTTTGACCAAATACATTTTACAAATTTTATCTCAACTCATGATCTCATCTCATCTCAACTCACTATTCAAATTTCTCCTAAAAGTGTTAAAGTTTTTCTCTATCAGAAAAAAATGGAGTACAATATATTTTTTTTAAATAAAAATATTATATATATATATATTAATAACAATAGGAGTAATCAAGTACACTGGACCTATATATATATATATATAAGAAAATAGCTAGCCCCTATTAGAGAACCCCTAATGACCAATAAGTTCGTGAAAATTAAAAATCTATCCAAAACACATCAAACCAGAATACAAAAAACGAAGTACGATATAAGAACCAACGCCTTTTAACCTGCTAGAGGAAAGCTACAACGTTTGAGGAAAGTCTTTCAAGGACCCTTCTCACCATTTGAGATGTTCTGTCCGCCTCTAGCAACCAGTATTTTTTTTCTTAAATTATTTCTCGTGAATTTTTTTATAGCACTTAATTTTCTTCTAATTAATTAGTTTCCACTGTTTGGTTTTATTACCTCGAAGTTCGATAATTTTTCGGGTATATGTACTACTTTGCACCACCTTTCTTCTTTTTGATAACCAAACATTCTTTCATTCATAAACCTCAATACATATTGTTTTGATCAATCCAAAGAGAATGATCAACAAAAGTGGGAACATGATAATAGAGATATTATCAACATTCCAAGCATAATGTGCTAATCTATGAGCTACCTCATTTCCCATTCGATGTACATGCTGGACTTCAAACTCTTGAAAATGTTGTAGCAAGCTCTTAGCTTCCGTAATAAGATTACCACCTGCTAACAAAGAATCTTGTTCATTTTTAAGTTCTTGAGCCAGCGGCATACAATCAATCTCAACAACTAGTTTTGAAAACCCCAAGTGGACAACCAGTCGTAAACTTCTTAATAAGGCCAACAAATCAATGGTAGATGGATCCTCCACCTCATTTTCAATCTTGCTTGTAGCCATCACTAAATTACATTTTTCATCGCGAAGTACCACCCCACACTAGTCTTCCTTACATCTGAAAACACAGCTCCATCCACATTCAATTTCAGAAAACCTTTAGGAGGAGGATTCCAACTGCATACTCTTGTGGCACTCTGAATTGATGAGCTTCTTAAATCAGTAAAAGTTTTATGCATAGACAGAGAGTAGTTTATAGCCTGCTCAGGCTGAAGCAAAAGTTGTTCCATCTGCATCTTGTTGCGTCTAAACCAGAAGCCCCAAGTTATAAGAAAGAACATTGTAAACTCTAACTTTGTTCCTCTATCAAGAATGAAATTAGTCATAGCCAAGAAATCCAAATCAAGAGGCAGCTGCTACATAACAGGTACATAATTTCTCCACAAGCCTTTGAATGATGGACAGGCAACTAAGGCATGATGAACATCCTCAGGGGCTGACTTGCAGAAACAACATCTATCTTCCACATCTACTTTCTTTCTTTTTTCTTTTTTTTTTCTTTTTTTTTTCAAATTTGTAAGAGTAGGCAATATATCTCTACAAGCTCGCTATGCAAAAGTTTGAATTCTTTTCGGAACCTGCATCTTCCACAATATTTTCCATAGCTTCCTCTTATCTGTAGCACCTGAATTCTCCCCCTCACTGCTGTTACTCAGGTTTTGTATCAGTCTATAAGCACTTTTAACACTAAAATTCCCATTATTTTTCTTTTATCCATATCCATTTATCCTCATACTAGTTTGATGACAGCCTTATTTTCAAAATGTCAGCTGCTACAACTGGATTAAAGAGAGCTCTAATATGATCCATCATCCTTTCTTTTGTTTCTGAATCAATAAGAGTATCCACTGTCTCTACCATGTTAGTACCTTCCCTCAATATCAATTCATCCACCAAAGGCTTGTGGCCAGGAATCCAAGCATCCTTCCATGTCTGAATATTTTCCCCCATCCCTACTCTCCATCTACATCCCTGCACCAACCATTTTTTGGCTTCCCATATCTCTCTCCATGCATAAGAGGGGTTTGGTCCTAGCTTAGAAGCAAAAAAATTCCCTTGTGGAAAGTATCTTGCTTTAAATATTCGGTGTAAAAGATAACCCTCAGTTTGTAAGATTCACCATCCTTGCTTAGCCAAAAGTGCCATATTAAAAAACTATAAATCCTTAAATCCCATCCCTCCTCTAAACTTAGATTGACACATATGAGTCCACCTCATCCAATGTAATTTTTTCTCATTATTTTTCTGTCCCCACCAGGACCTTGCCATCATCCTCTCCAACTCCTTACAAAAGCTTGCTGGTAACTTGAAACAACTCATTTCATATGTGGGAATGGATAAGGCAACAACTTTGATCAACACCTCTCTTCCCCCTTGAGACAACAATTGTTCTTCCAGCTTTGTAATTATTCCAGACCCTACTTTTAATCTCAACAAAGGCCCTTGATTTTGACTTCCCAACCATGTTAGGCAAGCCTAGATACTTTTCATACTGCTGGAAGGAGCTCACATCCCACAAGCTCATAAGCTCTCTTTGTTTATCCTCTCCCACATTCCTTGAAAAAATCATAGCAGTTTTTTGTCTATTAATTTTCTGACCAGAGGCAAACTCGTACTTTTCCAAAATAGATTGAATATTTCTTGTTGTACTAACATCAACCTTGCAGAAAATAATACTATCATATGCGAAAAGAAGGCAATTAACCTCAAGAGCTCATCTACAAACACGCATCCCCCTGACTGTGCTGTCCCTCTCAACAGTTTTTAATAGACCAGTTAAGCCCTCTGTGCATAGAAGGAAGAGGTAAGGGGATAACGGGTCCCTTTGCCTTATTCCTCTACTTGGAAAAATAGGGTCATATGGCAAGCCATTCACCAAAACTGAAAAGCAAACAGTTTTAATGCACTCCATAATCAACTTGACAAAGTTCTGAACAAAACCAAGTTTTAACAGAATCATTTATAGGAAACTCATTCCACCCTATCGTAGGCCTTGCTCATATCCAACTTCAAAGACATATACCACGTTTTCCCTTTGCTCTTATTCCTCAAATAGTTCATAAGCTCATAAGCCACTAGCACATTATCAGTTATCAACCTTCCAAACACAAAAGCTACTTGTGACTCAGAAATAACAGAGGGCAGCACCATTTTTAGTCTATTACCAATAACCTTAGAAACCAGCTTATAGGTTACATTACAAAGGCTAATAGGGCGAAAATCAGCAACCCTTTCACAACATTTCTTCTTAGGAATCAAAGCTAATAAGGTATGATTAAGTTCAGAAGGCAACACACCTGAATTTAAAGACTGGAGCACAGCTGAAGTTACTGAATTTCCCATGACATGCCAATACTGTTGGTAGAAAATTGGTGACATCCCATCTGGTCCAAGTGCCTTTGTTGGATGCATTTGTTGTAGAGCAGCACTAACTTCCTCAGTAGTATAAATCTTAGTAAGATCCATATTCATCTCAGCATTAACCTTCTGCTCTATATTCTCCAAAATATTCAGATGTCCCCTCTGTTCCGAAGCAGTAAAGAGGGTTCTAAAATAGTCTACAACAAGGTCGTTCATGTGCTTACCCTCATACCATAACCCTCTATCATCTTTTAACTTCGTAATAGAGTTTTTCTTCCTTCTCAAAGAGGCTTTAGAATGGAAATACCTTGTATTGTGATCACCCTCATTAAGCTAATGCATCTTAGATCTCAATCTCCACATGACCTCTTCCCTTTCTAACCAGATTTGGACCTTTTCTCTAGCACCCTTCAGTCCCACATGATCAGACTGTGATGGCTCTGTTTGATGCATATGTTCTAGTCTCTTCCGAGCATTACTCAATTGTTGTCTAACATGCCCAAAACTTGACTTATTCCATACAAACAATTTCTCAATACAGCCTTTAATCAACCCCATAACATCCCCCATACTATCTCCACCACCTCTTCTCTCCCATACATCCTTAATGATTTGGCCACAGTTTTCATCCCCCACCCACATAGCCTCAAACCTAAAAGGTTTGTTACTACTCACCATAACATCCTGGATCTTAGTTTCAAACCATATTGGAAGATGGTCTAAATATGCTGCGACCCCATGTGTCACCACAGCTTGTGGAAAGAAAAGATTCAGTTCGTAATTTCCTAAGCATCTGTCCAATCTTTCACTAATTTCCTCACCATCACCTCGACCATTACTCCAAGTAAACTTAGGGCCTCTATAGCCCATATCTCGCAAGGACCATTCTTGTAGAACTGCTTTAAAATCCACCATTTGTGTTTCAGGTCTTGGTCTACCACCTCTCTTTTTTGATAGGTCCAGTATCTCACTAAAATCCCCACATAACAACTAAGGGTAGCCTTCCCCCAATTCAAAGACCTAATCAAATTCCAAGTCTGAGTTCTACTAGCTGTATCAGGGTTCCCATAAATTTTCGTAAAAAACCATTCATTTGAACAACTCTCTCTAATTACTGCATCAATATGAAATCTAGAGAAAGACTTAACAGAGAGATTTATATCCTTTTTCCAAAGTAAAGCTAAACCGCCTCTGCCGATAAATTGACTTGCACCTCAATAAGACCCTCCTTATAGCTACCCTCAACTAAACTTCTCTTCTGTTTCTTACCAGGCAATGTCTCTTCTTCAACCTTCGAATTCGCCAATCTCCTCTTCTCTGTACCAACACTCTCCTTTCTATTAGATGAAATGGACCAGTCTTTCGTCAATTTCCTTTTCCATTTACGTGGGCCAACAACAGGCCAAGCTTCTGTATGTGGCCTTTCTACCAAACCCACCTTCATTTGGCCCTTATCCTCGTCACTACTCCACCAAGCCCGTATTCATTCGGTCCATCACCTTATCACAGCTACCCATCTCCTCATCGCCAACAAAGTTGAGAGATTCCTTGTCTAACCGTAAACCTCGTGATTCCTGCAACAAATCTTTCGTTCCTGCATTACGTCCATGCTCACATCCGTTCCCTAGATCCCCTCCACTAGGCACGTCTGGTATAACGTTCCTTGCATTACGTCCATGCTCACATCCACTCCCTGGATCCCCTCCACTATGCACGTCTGGTGTAACGGTTTTTGCTTTGTGTGACTAAGCCCGAATATTCTCCTGATGTTCCGTTGTAATCAACGTACCACCAGTTGGATTTTGTACATCCCCCATCAGTGACTGTTTTTGGTGAGTCTTCTCGGTAGAGCTACTCCTGCTATCCCCAAAATTTCATTCCCGACCCTCACCACACAGCAACTGACCATTTGGAAAATTCCCATCCAGCTCAGTAGGTTTTAGAGAAAAAAACACATTCCCAAAGACCATGCCCTAGTGTGCCACATCCATAGCAAAAATTCGGCAGTCTCTCATATGAGAATCGAACCCAGTAAGGTACACTGGATCCAATACACAGTTTCTTCCCCCTCAATAAGGGTTTGGTAATATCCATGCAAACACGAACTCTCATGAATTCCCCCCATGTCATCTCCCCTTTAAGAAGATCAACTTCCTCAACTCGTCCAATAACACTACCAACTAGTTTACCAATATACTCAGTTCGAGCCATCAATGGTAAATATTGAATCCTTACCCAGAAAGAGGCCTCTGTCAACTGTATCTGATGAACTTGTTGAGAACCATCAAATTTTTAACCAACACCAATTGTTTATTGAACGATCACGGACCTTCACGAATGACCTTCACTTTATCTCAAACATCTTCAAATTCAGCAATAGTACATTTCAAATCCAAGTCTTGAAGCTTCACATATTTCACCGGTCACCAAATTTTCTTCAAAGTTTGTTTAAAAGCCTCCATGTTATAGTGCGCAATTGAACTATCAAACATTTTTCTCCTCTAACAACGTTATCCTATAGTACCTCAGCCTCAACATGAATAGCTTCCTGCTCTATCTCCGTCAACTATAGATTTCCATACATTCGCTCCAAAGCATCCTCCATAGCAAAACGAGAATAGCAAAACAGAATTTTCTAAAACACCTATACGAAGATAGGTGAGAAAACCTCTACTCGCAAGCTGAGAGCATGGTGAGGGGAGAGTTTGAGCAGAGAGGGGAGGTTTGCAACACCTGCATATTGTTGAAGATAGATAAATTAATAACATTTGAAATTTTTTTGTGCAATTTTATTGACTCGGTACATGTTATATCGTACTTAATGTATAATTCTATTATTCTTGTAGTTAGTTTTCATCATTGAAGCTAAATCTAGGATTTCTATTTGTTTTGCTTGAAGTTTCATTCATTGTTTGAAATTGGGTTTGTTTCATTTTTCTTAGCCCTACATGAATTTACTGTGAAATTGTGCTACTTGACTAATCCCAAGGTGAACTTAGGTTTTTAATTGACCATTTTGATTTGATCTTTTCCTATATCAAACTAAACACTCAATTTTTTTAATTTATATTTTGCTTCATTTATAATATTTGAATGTGAAGTGTTTAATTTTTGTTTCACTCCCGCTTATAGAGATCCTAAAATAAAAAGTAACGAATTGAAATTTCTTTGGTCAAACTAAAAAATTACTGTGGAAAAAATTGTCTATTCTTAGACTATTTTTCATTCACTTTTAAGGGCTCGTTTGGGGAGGGAGATAGAGATAAGAATTTTGTAAATAGTAATAAGATAGTTTGAGTTGAGTATTTTTTGGGTTTTGTGAAAGGAGAGAAAAAAAGTTGAATAAAAATTATTATAAAGTTAAAATATTTTAGAATATAATTTTATAATATTATTTTTATTTGGGTATTTGAAAAAGTTAAATTGTTTTTTATTTTTTGTTTGAAAGTTTGGAAAAATTTTAATGATTAGTTTGAAAAAGTTGTAATGATTAGTTTGAAAATTTTGTATTTCAGAATTTTTGTGAATAGTAGTGAGATAGTTAATGTTAAGATATTTTATTGGGTTTTGGGATAAGAAAATGTTGAAAAAAATATATTATAAAATTAAAAAATTGTTTGAATATAATTTTTGAAATTTTTTTTTTGAAATTCAAAAAAGTTGTATTGTGTTTTTTGTTTGTTTGAGAGTTTGAAAAATTTGTAATGGTAATGATTAGATAAAAACAATTAAAATTAAAAATTGAAAATGTTTTATGTTCGAGTGATGTTTAGAAAGGAAATATCTGAAAATATTTGTATTCTGAAATGCACCCTAAGAATCCATGAATTGGGATGACCCAATTTGGCATGCCACATATTTGCAGAAGCTTTATTCGTTACAAGTGCAATAGGAGAAGCAGAGGGTCTATGGAATTGATGTAATACAGGCCATCCAGCATGGTCCTCTAAGCAACACCTTGGTCCTCAAGCCCTTAAAGATGATTCCCCAAGGATAGAATAGAAAACAACAATGATTTTCATTGGTGAATTGAGGCACTAATAAAAGCTTCTTTCGAAAATGAGGAACTATAAGAACATTGTTATTTAGTGAAGTATGCTTGAGTAATGCATGATATGGGAAGTGTTAAAGTCATGTTTCACATGGATTTAGGTTAGGTTCCGCAACTCAGGTCTTTGGAACTTGAGATTGCAAAAGATAGGGAAGAAGACAACTAGGAGAGAGCAACCTTGGAGCCGTGGAGTCTCTGATGCCAAAATCAGTAAATTATCTTGGAAGTTTATAAATAAGTGAGAGAGTCTAGGGATCAGAGAGTTTTCTCGTACTTGAGACTTGCTATTTATACCATAGGTCTGGGAGAACAGATCTTGTTTGCCCCCATGGAGTCAATGTCCTTCATACTGTTCTTTTTATCAGAGTCCTTAATACGGTGTGGCTCTTCGACGACGTCATTAATGTGGCGTGTAGTTTGAGTAGTGGTGCCACTAATGCGGCGTGGTTTCCCAATTTCTCCCACCCCGCTAGCGTCATTGGTGGTCCGTTGATGCCACTCCTGTCAGAGAATCGAGGGTCCCCCGTACATTATGCCCATTACGCGAACAAGCACTCAAGAGCTGGACATTATTCGAGGGGTCTCTAGGTAGGCAAGTCTCATCCCCTGCAGCACGTTCCCTCATGCACGGTGCGTCCAGTGGAGTCTACCCATGGGCCTGGTTGGAGACTATACATATTCTGGGTTGGGCCTTTGGTTTTAGTTCCCTTAAGTGCCATTCTTAGGCCAGCTGAGATAGAGAGGGAAAATCCCCTTATAGGACGATCCTCACCATTACTTTCTAGAACTGAATCATTACTAGAATATGATTAAATACATGGAGCATTAGTGGTGAGGGTCATGTGGTAATTGGCTTTAGTGTCTGGATAACATGTGTCATTAATCGTGGCACCTTCTTGTACAACCGCAAAAACTTGGTATTATTCAATTTTTTATGTCAGCGGAAAGATAGTTGCTTTCGTTATGGTTGGTACCTCCACAACGAAAACACATAATGTGTTGGTTACAAGTACATGTTCTTCCAGAGATGCGACCATCATGGGTTGAAGACTGTTGGGAAGATACCATAAAAGTACCACTTGTCCCAAAAGCTTAAGCTGATGGGAAGAAGTAGATTTTATTATTTATTTTTATATTTTAACACTCCCCCTCACGTAGGGGCTAGACTCGCCATCAATAGGTGGTCCAACATGTGAAATATTTAATTAAATAGGATAGAGTATAGAATCAGGGTTCGAACTCAGGATCTCTGCTCTGATACTATGTGAAATAACATTTTGTCCCAAAAATTTAAATTGATGGAGAGAGGTAGATTTTATTATTTATTTTTATATCTTAACAGGACCACCTATGGAACGTCCATGAGATTGACCCCAAACCTATTACTCTTGTAGCGTTGTGAGAGGGTGTGGTGATTGGTGGAGCCTTGGCCACAATCATTGTGATTGCTATCGCTTTCTATAGAGGAGCTCTATATCCCTAACTGTCCTAAAGTTACTTTGAGAGCCACCACGAGTGGTGTAAAGAGCAACAGCATAGGAGGCATTAGAGACATCAATGATGCGCATCTCAAAACCACGTAGCTTATGCTAGCAGCTGTATATTTGCTTATGATTATGGATTTCACCATCTTGAATACGTGGAATATGTCTTTGCATTATGGATTTCACCAATCCTCAAAATGACAAATTACTTTTACCAAAAGTTTTTACTAGAGCAATAATTCTAAATAACACTTTTTTTTTTCAATGATTTTTTTCTTTGTGAATTATTTATTGCTTAACAATCTCATTTCTAGATCAATCTAAGCAGTCATGTTAGTAATAGGCTCATTAGTTGTTTCATGACTTTTAAGCTTAGCACTAACATTTTTCTAGCCACCGGTTCCTTTATTAGCTAGATGACTTACACTAGGTTTTAAATTAAACAACTTGCAACAAATTAATTCTATTAGTTCTTACCCAAATTCTTCGGCAAGAACTGTAATAGTACATGTTTGAGCACTACCATAATTATTTTCGATGTCATAATTATAAAAAGGTCATAAACAGAAGCAGATATGTCATTGCTTTCTCTCTTCTGGTTTTTTTTTTTTTTTTTTTATCTTTCTTTATGGGTCATGTGTCGGAGGGTCATGGTTGTTCATGGGTTGGAGGTTTTGCTACCATAGCCATATCAAGAACTTGGTTACATTCAATTAATTCTGTATTCATTGACAAAAGTTTTTATTTTTATTTTATTTCCCCAATGTCTTTGGGTACACTATTTCATGAATTCTTTTTTTTTTTGACATTTTTTGATTGAACTTACATGGTTGGGTTGATTGCTGCATGCGTAGGAAGAAGTTATTCTGAATTCTTGCGCTTTAGTTCGTTTTTAGCTTGCTCTTTATATATATTCATTTTGTTTCTCTAATTAGCAGGCCTTGATGAGTCTGCTTATTTTGAAAAGGAAAATTACGAGTCTTTAATTGAGAAGATTATTAAGGTCCTTTTTCATTGGTCCTGAAAAAAGAGAGACTCCACTTTGATTCATGTAGGCAAAGAAGAAAGCAAATGAAGACCAATCCGCTGGTGGACTTGTGACAGACCTTGAGCACGGGGATGCAGTAGAGGTGATGGCTATTCATACTATCGAGCCTACAGTTTTATTTGCCTCTGATTCAAAGCATTTTTTGGCAAAAAATTTATGGTTGTGTTTTGGCAAATGCAGGCAGCAAATGTTGGGTTCTGCAGAGTATTATCACTGGTAAATGGGGAAGTTTATGCATTCTGATTTTGTAGAAGCGAGTTAAAATATGACTTAAGTTGTTGAAATCCTGCTGTTTCACAGGCAAAGCCCGATGCAGGGAAGCTAGTTGTTTTAGGGACTAAAAAAGCATGCATTTAGGTTCATTTGTCATTCCCTCAGTAGTTTTTCAAATATAGCTTACGCTAAGTTAGCATTGCTATCCTCCCTAAAGGTCACCTGCTCTGTCTCTGTGACTATTTTGTTCCACTGTTTTGGCTATAATTATCAGGAAAATGGTATACCCGCCCACACTAATGTTGGCTTTACTTTTTTTCATTGTAAAGAATTGAAGATCAAAGTTGTCCTTCTTTTTCTTTCTTTCCTTTTTGTCTCGAACAATACTGGTCTTTTCTTTTTCACAGGAATTTCACGAGATGTTTTAGACGCAATGCGTAATGCCTTGCCAAATGAAACTAAAGGCAGCAGGGTGGTGTTGACTACTAGGAATGAAGGCGTCGCTAGGTCTGCTGATCCAAGCCGGATGATGCCTTACCAACTCCAGCCACTAGAAGATGATGATGCATGGAATTTGTTCTTGAAAAAGGTTGGCTTGTCAGAGAATATTCAATTCTCTGCTTTTGAGATATCCGAGCTCAAAAGAAGAATTCGAAGAAGATGCAAGGGCTTACCTTTGGGAATCGTAGTGTTGGGAGGTTCTGTCGACAAAAGGTATGAGCTATGAAGAATGGCCACTAGTTCTTGACTATCAAAGGTTGCAGCTTGATATAAATGGTGTAGAGTTCTCGAAAATCTTGGCGTTAAGTTATAATGATCTAGCTTTCCCCTTGAGGCCATGTTTGCTTTATTTTGGGCTTTTCCCAAAAGGATATGAAATTCCTGTGAGAAGGTTATTGCTGTTATGGCTTTCTCTGAGTGAGGTTGTCGAAATGTTCTTTTTCATTTCATTCTTTTTTTTATTGAGATTTATGATGGATGCTGGATTCTCAATCCTCTTTTGCTCAGAAAATATTAAAAGGTTTCTGTCTGTAGCCTTCTAGAAAGCCACCGGTGCCAAAAAAAAAAAAAAACCGTCCGGTTTTGACCAGACCCAAAAGTGCTATAAAGAAGACGAGTCAATGGAAAAAGTGCTATAAAGAAAGCATATAAAATTCAGAGAACGTACCAAAAAAGTATAAAGTCAGAGAAGAAATTTATGCCTTGCCATGTTGTTGGACATTTTATCTGTTGTAAACACATAGAACTGTATCCCAATTAATTTTGTTATGGCCCCTAGGGGAAGAAGAACCACTATTACAAAGATTGACTGCTGTGGAGCCAAGTGCAGATTTTGGCCTCATCTGAGCCGAATGAAATTTTGTAAGCAGAGACTCAGCTTTCCTTACCAGTGTAGTACGGTGAACAAAGAGGCCCTCAAAAATAAATTGGTTTCTCCTGTGCCATATACTCTTAGCTGTGACAGCAAATAAATTCAGTATTTCCATGTCATGAACTAGATTTAGCCTCTCCACTAATTCTTTAAAACTATTTGGTCTCAGGGAACTTTTATGAATTGCTCTAGGCCCTTGGCTCCACACGTCCATTGCAGACTCACAGCTCCATAAAGCATGGATTATTGTTACTTTCTCCCTTAAGCAAGTAGGACAGAGAGGCGACTTGACTCGTTCGGAAATGAGCAGCACAAAAGACTATCCCAAGTGCAGGAGCGTGTCGCGTAGTAATTAGGAATAAATTCCTAGATCGTCTCCACAGGGAAAATGCTAAAAATAAACTCGTGTAAAATGGTGGGAATATTTACGATGAGAAAATAAAAATAAAAAGTGATGATAGGTACAATGGATGAAAGAGTGCAGTGAAAAGAAGATTTACTGGTCGTGAACCAGATTCATTTTTTGGTTGATTTGAGTGTTTTGGATGCAGTGATGAAAATTAAAAGAAATTAAAGTGCAAGACAGTGAATTTAAATTGCTGAAAATTAAATGACTGAAAATTAAATGACATAAAATAAAAGTGCAGAAAATTAAATGACAGAAAATTAAATGACAAGAAAATAAAAGTGCAGGAAATTAAATGACATAAAATAAAAGTGCAGAAATTAAAAGTGCTCTAACTGGAAGATTTAACAATTAAGCCCAAGAAAATTAATCACCAAATATTAAGTTTGAATAATTGATGGTAGAGACATTCACAAGTCCAATTGATTATCACAGGGATTTTTCAAGCATTCACTGTATTCGGAAATCACAATGAATCAAGAGAAATATATAGATAATCAAAGTTTCTAATAATAACACCAATCAATTGATCAAACTCACAATATGAACTCTATTGTTGTCTAAAATAAAAGTGCAAGAATTAAAAGTGCTGAAAAAATAAAGGACATTAATTTAAAGTGCATAAATTTAAAGTGCATAAAAATAAATGACATAAATTAAAATAAAATAAAATAAAATAAAAGTGGAGACTACAGATAAAGGAGAAAAGCTCGATAACTCAGTTGGTCCATTAGGCTCTCAACTGCATCACCGAACTCCCTCACTTCATCTGCACTTTCTCCTAAAAATCTACAGACTACTCCTAAACTATTCTACTGGGTGTCTAACATCCACCTCCTTTTTCTGTCTATCTTCAGATCCTTATATAGGCTTGAAAAGCCACTGCGTTCACTTATGTCCGTGATTCCATCTCCCACTTGTAATTGCGCTGTGCTTAGCTGCTCTTCCTCACATGTTGCTTTTTCCATCCCACCTTTCATTTCTTTTTCTTCTACTGATCATCTTGTCACCCAGTGATGCATCGTGCATGTTTTCACTTTTCTTTCATTTTATTTCTCTTGTTTTCACTTTCAGCCGAAACTTGCACTGCACATGTGCATGTTTTTTTTTTTTATTTTCTTCCACTGAACATGTCGTCCACTTGAACCGCTTTTCTTTCTTTTCGCTGCTGCATGCATGTGTTTCTTTATTTTCTTTATTTTCTTCTTGCTTTCCAGTCTCACAACACTGCAGATGCACTTCACCTTCTTTTCTATTTTTCTCTGCTTCTCCGTTTCTGCTTCTCTCTTTCTTCTTTCTTTTTTTTTTTCATTTCTTCTGTTTCCAGCCGTGCTTCATCTGTTCTCTGTTCGTCTCTCTTTCGTTTCTTTTCTTTTTCTTTCAGTTCGGATGGAGGCTGCATGCATGAAGGAGACGACGTGTACTGGAGGAGGATGGGCATGGCTGGGCTGAGGTGCAGTGGAGGGTGGCGGTCCGAACGCATGCGTGGAGTTGGTGCTGCTGTGCTGTTGTGGATGCACGTTGGCATTGCCTGCAGCTGTGGCCGTGGCAGAGCCTTGGTCTCCGGCATTTTCTGGCGGTCATCGGAGATGCAGGGTGGCCTGGAAGAGTGCAGCGAGTCCGTCCGTGCTTCGGTAATGGAGGTTGGTGTTGCCGGTGCATGCGGTAGTGTTTCGTGGAGTTGGACGTGTATTTGGCCATGCATGGTGGTGGAAAACTGATCGTCGGTGTCGTCTGGAGCTGCTGGTGGCCGACGGAAGAGCTGCTGTGCACGACGGCACTGTAGCTCGAAGCGCAGTGCGAGAGGTAGACGACGAACCGAACGACGTGCCGTTCGTGTCGAAACGGCATGTCGTCGGCTGCAAACGGCAGCAAACGGCAGGCAATTCTCTCATGCAAAACGACATGTCGTTTTGGTCTGCTGACCAAAACGACATGTCGTTTAGTCAGTGCAGAAAATCAAAAAATAATAATAATAATAATAATAAAAGTAAAAAATAAAATAAAATAAAAATTAGACAAGCAAAATTAAATAAAAATAAAAATAAAACTAGACAAATAAAATAAAATAAATAAAATTAAACAAGAGATGAAAAATAAAATATTAAGAGTGTGTTGTGCATGTGAAGAACTTATTGCCCAAATAAATCACAAGTTATAAAATCAAGCATAAACCATGCTTTTAATCAATTTAATTCACAACTTGGATTTATGCCTCTTAATCAATTTTTCCATCTAAAACCAATGATAAAATAATAAAACAATTAAAAATATATTGGTTTTAAATGTGTAAAATATGCAATAATGCAGCTCAATCACGACTCTATGACCTTTTTCTTGAAGAGGTTTAGAGAAGTTGGCAAGGATTCAAGACAAGCTCTCCATAGGAACATTTTGGTTGCACTGGGGATACTTAGATGCCACAAATAGGTAGAGTCTAAGCTTGAATGAGCTTCTGTGGAAGATTGTGCACTAACCCAGCTGAGAATCTCCCTTTGCAAGTAGTAGGCACTCTTGACAGAAAAAGTCCCATCTTTTGTCCCCAACCATATCAGTCTATCTCGGGATCTAGTTGCACTAATAGGAATTTTTAGGAGTAGAGAGGCTTCTTCTGTTCTGAATTTAGCAATAACCTTGTTCTTCTTCCATTGGTTAGCATCATGGTCAATAAGGTCAGCAACTTTAGCCTGTTCTGGTAGTGATTTGGGTGGGGATTGAACCATGTAGCTTGTGGGAAGTGGTAACCATCTGTCTTTCCAAATGAGAGTGTCAGCTCCATTTCCAATCCTCCAAAATAAACCTTTTTTTACTAAATCCCTTGCTGCACATGCTGCTCCAGATTAATGATGGTCTTGATCCAACCCTGGCATGAAAGAAATCAGTAGAGGGGAAATACTTTCTTTTCAGGACTATTGATGCTAGGGAGTTAGGATATTGTAAGAGTCTCCATCCTTGTTTAGCCAATAAAGCCAAGTTAAAATTTTCCAAATCTCTAAATCCTAATCCTCCAACTGTTTTTGCTTTCCCCATCCGATTCCAAGAGACCCAATGTATTTGATTAACCTATTGCTGAGGGCTCCACCAAAATTGGTGCATGAGTTTGTTCATTTCTCTTAGAAAGGTCTTGGGCAGTTTAAAAATCCCCATGCAATATGTAGGCAATGCTTGGATAACAACCTTCAAGAGAATTTCCTTGCCTGCCTGAGATAGTAGCTTTGTATTCCATTGACTAATTCAACTTCTGACTCTGTCCAGGATGCCTTTGAATGCTTTGTATCTAGATTTGCCAACAAGGGCAGGTAACCCAAGGTAGTTTTCATAGCAGGTGGTAGCCCTGATCCCAGCCATTCCCAATATAAGCTCTCTAGTCATTCTCTTAGTGTTGGTGCTAAACGATATGGAGGTTTTATCTTTGTTTAGCTCCTGGCCTGATGATGCCCTTTCATAGAGACTCAAAAGATCCTACAATTTAGTCCATTCCATTGCATTTGCACGGAAAAACAACAAGCTATCATCTGCAAAGAAAAGGTGGTTGATACTAAAATTGCTTTTGCCAATCGGAAAACCATGGATCTGTTTTATGGATTCAACGTGATTCAAAAGAGAACTAAGAGCCTCAGAAAGAATGATGAATAGATAAGGGGATAGAGGATCCCTTTGGCTTAAGCCTCTGGTGGGTTGGAACCAATCTTGAGGGGAGCCATTGATAAGGATAGAGTAGGAGACAGATTGGACACAATTTATCACCAATCTTATCCACCTTGCATCGAAACCCAACTTACTCATAATCTCAGCCAAAAACACCCACTCAACCCTATCATATGCTTTGCTCATGTCCAGTTTCAAGGCCATGTAACTTTGCTGCCCCTTACACTTCTTTTTCATAGATTGCAAAGTTTCAAAAGTCATAATCACATTATCAAGAATTAATCTGCCAGGAACAAATGCACTTTGTGTGGGGTATTTAATTCTATGCAGCACCAGCTTCAACCTATTAGCAAGGATTTTAGAGACTATTTTATAAATGACATTGCATAAGGAAATGGGTCTAAAGTCAGCAACTTTTTAGGGCTTCTTAATATTTGGATTAGAACTAAATATGTCTCATTGATACTGCTTATATCACTTGTTGAGTTAAGGACCTCAAGCATAGCTTTTGTTATATAGTTGCCCATTGAGTCCCAATGTTTTTGATAAAACAAAGCAGAAAATCCATCTGGGCCAGGGGACCCTAGCGGATTCATCTGAAAGAGAGCTGCACTAACTTCATCTACAGTAAACTCCTTGGTTAAACTGTTGTTCATGTCCTCATTTACCATTGGCTTCACTTGAGACAAACACTCTGCAATGTTAACTGGGTTAGAAGAAGATAATAGTTTTTGATAGTGCATATCGAAGAGTTCAGCATGTCATCATAGCTACAAGCCACCCCTCCATCCTTTTTTACAATTCTGCTGATCCCATTAGTCTTTTTTCTCTGGATTGTACTTTGGTGAAAGTACTTAGTATCTCTATCCCTCTCTTTGAGCCATTTTTTTTAGCCCTCTGCTTCCATCTTGTATTCTCCTCTTCCAGCATTAACTTTACTTCCTTTTGAATATTTTTTACAACCATTTTGTGATTCCCAGTATTGACATCTTGAAGCCTGGATATGATCTTAAGTTTATCCTGAATTGTTTGGCTATGCTTGCAAAGTGGCCTCTTATTGCACTTGAGCAAAGCCTCCTTACAATTCATTAGGTTCTTATGCACTCCCCTTAATACTCCCCTTAATAGAGAACCTTGCCACATCTGTTGTTTAACCCAACTCTGAAATAGCAGATGTCTTTACACTCCTTTTTGAGGTCCCAGTGTCAGTCCGCGGTCTAAGCAGTTGAGGGAGATCGTGCGGCGTACTAGGTCTATCTTGCAGCCACCCTCCTACTATAGGGTGTTAGATCGTGGGCGAGCCATTCTCTGTGCGTGGGACGTGTCGTTGCGTGCTAGGTCCCTGACACAGACATTGATTGCGGCGTGCTTCGGGTCTATCGAACACATGACCAAGCACGTCCTGCCGTTCTCGTGTAGTTGAACGTTGTGCCTAGTGCTTTGTGGTAGGGCTCGGCAAGTTGCCGATCTCGAGACGCTCTACTTGGTTCCTCCGAGCTTGTGTCGAAAGGCCTTCCGAGTCAGAGATGTTGGTTCCTGGCCTAGGGGCCAAGGCTCCCGATTTCACTACAACAAAAACAGCTTTTTCGGACCAATTTTTCGCGACCAAAAGACTATTCGCCACTAAAATTGGTGGCGAAAAATTGGCTTGAAAAAGCTGTTTTTGTTGTAGTATTTGTCCTTCCTGGGCTTAGGCCCTTCCTTATACTGGTTCAGCGGCTCGTCCTTCCTAGGCCAGGGCCAGGGCCCTTCCCAAAAGGGCCCTCCCTCACAAGAGCTTTCTTCAAGTGAAGCATAAACATAATGTTAAAGATTTCAGACCGACGATGCAAAGTGGCAAGCATAAATATGTTTCTGTAATTTTCATCAATCTCCCATTGAAGCTCGAGATCCGCTTTTAGCATCTCAACAACAATCTCAACAATCCCATTCTCACAGCACTCATGATGGCTTCATTAACACAACAATCTTC
The DNA here is from genome assembly GCA_003123785.1 of Pterocarya stenoptera. Classification (NCBI taxonomy): domain Eukaryota; kingdom Viridiplantae; phylum Streptophyta; class Magnoliopsida; order Fagales; family Juglandaceae; genus Pterocarya; species Pterocarya stenoptera. Next base: position 610,889 of record QEOT01009642.1, read on the forward strand.
CCTTTGTTTATGACTGAAATCTGGTATCTTTTTGCAAATGCAACCAAGAAGTTTTTCGGATTGTTCATGGATCAACTTCGTTTCATATAGTTGCCCAACACCTTGGTCAATAATCAAGAAAATGCCAATTTTACTTGATGAAGAATAAAAAAGTTCAAACAAATTATTAAGAAATAATCTTGATTGAGCAGATGTAGCATGCCCAGTATTGTACCCACGAAGTCTAGGATCACTAGAGTTGGTTTCAGAAGTACTTGTGAAAGTAGTTTTTGCATTAATGAACTTGGTACTGCAAATAAAAATGAAATTCCATGATCTTATATAAAACCTATCGTTCACATATACAATTTTATGCTTTGTACATATTCTCAATCCAATATTTAGTTAGGACTTGTAACTTTTGTCGTTGACAAGGCTAGGGCAAGACTAAAGGATAGAGTTGAATATTGAAGGATATATATAACTAATATTGAAAAAACAGACAATTCATATTACAAACCTTGATTATTATTCAAAAGACATGAATGCATGTAACTTGAAATTTAATTTTTCTAATCTGGCTACCGCTAATTTAGTCTGCGACAAGTTTTCATTTATTGATTATAGTGCAACAATATATAGTTATACTAGTTCATACGAGGGACAAATATCCTCTCCTGGAAAGTGGGCCGAACCCCCACACCCTAAAGGCCCATGAACCCAAGATCACAAGCTCACCTAATGAGGGATCAACGTCATAACCGATAGACATGCAGACGTAGAATTCCGGTCTAACCATCGATGATTAATAATGAATTAATGAGGTAACAGAAAGAATTACTGCGAAACCATCCCCAGTGGGATAACTGCCCGGGTTACTTGCCCAGGATATTAATTCTACCCGGCATGGCATCAGATTTGAAGTACTAATAACCCGCAATCCCACCAGAATCGGAGTGGATCACGTCATTAGGCAAGTTATACCAATTAAACATTTAGTCTATATATATATATATTGGGGTCAAAGCACACGGCAAAGGTAACAACTGAACCATCCCTGAATTGGAATATCGTAAACATTTTTGCTGCTTTAGACATCGGAGTTATCTCATACCACACTGAACTGTACCCCCTCGTTGTTTTCTTGGTACAAGTCATTGGAAGCCATTAGTAGGAGTGCGAAACACGTTGGTAACACATACAATTAAAATATGTAAAATAAGTACATCAACAATTAAATGAAAGAAACAGAACGGTATAAATCGTCATGTGCTAAAGTTGATCATTGTGGTAAAAAAAACTCCGATCAAAATTGCTCTATTGAATAAATTTCGTGTAACAATTGGAACAATGTGGTAACTTTTAGAAATACCTCTGCATATCTCGGCAATAAACATATATAATTCAGAGCTTTGAAGAAATATTTCTTCAACGGGCCGGTAATAATACCTTTTCATTTCAAAAAGCAAACCCGAAAGAACCCAAAATAAATTGGATTTAGATCTCTTAGAATTCAAGAAAAAACTTCAAAAACCCCAAATCCAAATAAAGTTAATAAACCAACAGCATGAGCAAATCATCATGGCTAGCTAAATTAAACAGGACCAGCAATATTGCACAAACCCAAATCAAAACAACATTCAACAAGAATGGCATAAAGGAATATGATTTGGCCAATCACTATTTAGCAAAGTCAGACTAAACATATCAAAAATACCTTGTATTAATGGCTGAAACTCTCCAAAACAAAATGCCACTACCGGTTCCATACTACTCTCTTACAACTATACGTGAAATGAAAATTAATTTTATAAAATGAAAATTAATTTTTAATAAAGTTATTATATGCTTGTATTAATTAATATATATATATATAATAAATTGTAAATAAGTGTAGGTGCATACTATGTTTGAAATAATTATTAGGCTCCGAATCATGTACTCATCATGTTAACTCTTACCGAAATTTCTACTAGCTACGGCCTGCACGCAAAGTTTAGCACCGATATTCATGCCTTCCTGATTTGATTGCATCAGAACTGCCTGCGGAGTTTCCGAAAACAAAAACCGGGCCATATCTTCTTGCCCAAAATACATAGCCATATCAACTGGAAGATATCCTTTATGAGTTCCAATGGCTATCCTTGTTCTTCCAAAGCATGCACCTCACCTGTTCATCTCTGCCACGTACTGATCCAGCCGATATTAGAGCAGTGAAACTATCGTCATCTTGAATTTCCAAGTCTTTTGTCGACATTAGCTTCACCAACTCCTTCACTATGTGATCATGTCCGAAAGCAACAGCAATGTGAAGAGCCGTCTTCCCCATGGACGTGATTTTTGCCCTCACTTTTAAAAATTATCTACCAAATAAAATCAATGAGAACGACTAAAGCAACAGTTTTCCAAAAGACTACTAGTGAAATCCAATTTGTGTAGCGTTGACTCTTGGGACCTATTTAAGAACACAATTCTTCTCAAATGCATATTTTCAAACTACTTCATTACTATTCACAAACTATTTACTACTATTAATAAACTATTTCACTACCATTCACATATATTCTGAGACATTCTTAGTTTTCAAATGAGCCCATAGAACATTCTCATTGACTTGACCAAATGTAAATGCAAACAAAAATTTGGCTAACAATCCCTTAAAATGGTCTACATTAGAAGAGGCAAAAGGCAAATATTTTGCTTGCTAGCTACAGTAACTCTTTATGTTTGTATGGTTACTATTTACCCTCTATTGAATAATTTATATTAATTTCTCTCTCATCATAACAGTTGCACTACTAATTATTATTTATTTATTTATTTATAGGTACTTGGGTTCAGATATACAATTTACAATGAATTTGAATTGCAAAATAAATTAGATGAAAAAATATTATTAAAAATATTAAATTAATAAAATTTTATTATTATTTTGGTGAAAGATGGATAATCCAATGTGAATCTCTCTTGAATGGAATAGGCAAAATGTAAAATATGTGATTTTAGCTAATTTACCTTTGCCTAAGCCAATGAGAATGCTCTTAAGTTGTTCTGAAGAACGATTCTCGAAAACAACCCAGCAAATCAAAAATATATTTAAAAATTCATTTTGAAAAAGTTCTCAAAACATTTTCTTTTAAAAAAAAAAGAACACAATCAACCTGCAGTGCTCCTTGCCACTATAAGAAATCAGACTTTTTCCAGCGCTCAAAATCGGCCCAAATACCCCCTACTAATCGTTGCAATTGATTATTTGCAGTGATTTCTAATTCACTACATGTTCGACAAAATTAAAGTGTCATTTCTGATCAATTTCAACGATAGGGAAAAATTGTTACAAAAAACTACCATTTCAGGCAATTTTTGTTCACCGAAACTGTCCAAAAAATCGACGTAAATGCCCTTTCCGTTTACCATTAAATCGTTGAAAAGTTAATTGCGGTGATAAAAATCATCACGAAAGGTTACTAAATCGCCGCAAATGAGTCATTATTTTTTCCAACGATTTTCTATTATCGTTGCTATTATATATTTCCAAAGGTTATTCGGTGCCGCAAATAACATTCATCGACATATGATCGCCGCAAATAATATTCATTAACGAAAAATTATTTCCGGCAAAATTTACTTACCGGAAAAAGCTTTTCAAAAATTTTTAAAAAAATGGACAAAAACAATATACATAAAAAGGAATATAATAGACATCCAAATTATATGTTCTTGATCAAAAAACATATTGCACAAGTGGGAAGCACAAAACCAGACTTACAAATTATCTAAAAACCAATAACAAGTGTTACCAAGGTATGCAAATTGCACTGCTCTGATAAAATTCAACAAAACCTAATCATAAAATTCAACTCATCATTCAAACCATTATGATAAAATTCAACAAAACCATTATTCTCACCTCTTCAAACTTCTCAAAGTTGATGGGTATCTAACTTATCCTTGACATCAGGAATAAAAGCTGCTTCCATCTAATATAATCTATCCCAATGTAATCCTTTAAACCATGGGTGTGCCTAATATGAGTAGACATCTTAGTTATACTTTTAGAAAAAATATACTTGTAACAACCCGACCCTAAGATTAGACCATAAGATGAGTTTTATGTATGTTTCATATGACTATAAATATTCTATTATTATTATTATGTATTAATCTTAGTGGAATTAAATTATATCTACATATGATTTTAAGCATCTAGAGACACGTCTTTCCTGGAAAGTTAGTGACGATTAGTACTTCGTATAGGTCTCGAGCCACGACGTGAGATTGTGGAAGCAACGCTAAGAGGTAAATAGTATGATCATATAAATGCATGCGTACTGTGAATATTATTGTTTTGTGTGAAAATATGATGTGCTTATGATGGTTATCTACGCTACGCTAAGAGACAAGCCAAGGTTAGATTCCTTTCACGATCTTTGAGGAAATATGCGATCATGTGTGAATGAATGAATTTGTTGTCTATGGATTGATAGTTACTAAAAACATATGGAAGCCATGAGATATTCATGTAATAATTTAAGTCAAGGATGCCATGAAATAGAATAGCCAGATCATGTATGCCATATTCATGTAGTACTCGGATCATGTATGCCATGTTCATGTAGAACTTAGATCATGAATGCCATGGAATGTCATAAAATGTTCAGATCACGTTGTAGCATGTATGCCATGTTCATGTAGAACTTAGATTATGTATGCCATGGAATGTCACGAAATGTTTAGATCATGTTATATCATGTCACGTTATGCTATACCACATACAAGAAAGGGCCATGTTATGCTACACCATGTACAAGAACATGTCATGTTATGTTATGTCATGACCAAGAATATGCCATGCCAAGACAGTTCATGAAGTCTAATGAATTCTCATGCATTAAGAAAGATAAGAAGTATTAAGACAGTTCCACGGACTCAAGCGTGGTTAAGCACAAGTAAAGTGAAACACGGACTCAAGCGTGTTTCACTCCATGTTATTCAGTTAGGTGAAACACGGACCCAAGCGTGTTTCACTCCATGTTATTCAGTTAAGTGAATCACGGACCCAAGCGTGATTCACTCCAGTTAAGTGAAACACGGACCCAAGCGTGTTTCACTCCATGTTATTCAGTTAAGTGAATCACGGATCCAAGCGTGATTCACTCCAGTTAAGTGAAACACGGACCCAAGCGTGTTTCACTCCATGTTATTCAGTTAAGTGAATCACGGATCCAAGCGTGATTCACTCCAGTTAAGTGAAACACGGAACCAAGAGTGTTTTACTCCATGTTATTCAGTTAAGTGAATTACGGACCCAAGCGTGATTCACTCCAGTTAGGTGAAACACGGACCCAAGCGTGTTTCACTCCATGTTATTGAGTTAAGTGATACACGGACCCAAGCGTATTTCACTCCAGATTATGCAAGTTAAGTGAAACACGGACTCAAGCGTGTTTCACTCTATGTTATGCAAGTTAGGTGAAACACGGACCCAAGCGTGTTTCACTTCATGTAAGACAAGATAAACAAATAATCATGCATTCACTTTACATTTTGCCATGATTATATATGTTTCCGCTCATGTTAATGATGAATACGTATGCTATGTGAATCTGTGACGATATATGCATGTATGTAAAGTTGATTTTCAGAAAGTTATGTACGCGTATGATTGTGAATCTGTGATGTTGAATGCATGTTGTGAAGAGTTCAAAAATCAAGTCTATGCTAGGCTAAGATGTATTTTTACGGTATGATGTGCTACTTACTGAGTATTCGACTCATTTTGTTTTCTTCCTGTTTTCTTCTATGTCCAATTTCCACAGATGGTGATTATGATGACGGAGAGCTGGATGGTCAGGAGTAGTTCTAGTGTAAAGACTTAGAAAGGAATAAATGATATTCACACAAGAACTAGATTTCTTTTATGTCATTTTTAGGGTTAGTTTATGTTCTTTTACTTTACGTTCAGCTTTGAAACAGTTATGTTCAATTCAGTTTTTGATGCTTTTCAATAAAATGAGGTAATTCAGGAAATGAATCTCTTTACCGAGCATTATGTTATGAATGTTAGTAACATCTCTACCTTACGGGAACGGGGTGTTACAATACTACCCATAAAACAACAAATTCGAAGCAACTAGTAAAAATCCCAACTTTTAGTTTCAACTAACTGCTCATTCATTAAACCAGTCAATGGTGCTCTTACAATAACGTTTTTGAACACGTGATGGCCAGGTACCCCCCATCCTATTAGAAGCCATCCCCACAAGATACACATGTACTAGCATATATAGATACAAATACTAACGGCAAGTTTTTCACAAGTTTCTTATCATGGATCCACTAACTTATTCTGAAACAACTCATACCTACCTTTTTCTCATATAATTAATTGAACTACTTGGGGATCGTGCCTAACATGATAAATGATAGGAGGCCTGTGTTTTGATATATTTATGTGGGTCATCTTTCAGCTTGTACTTTGAAACTCCTAGCATATATATTCCCTTCAAGTTGGAAATCATGAATCAGCATTTTCCAACCATGTAGTCTGAAATATATGTTCAAGAATACTTTCTGTGTACTCGGCTTTCATTTTCTCCAGTTATTAATATTTTTTTTCCATGGGCTAAATGCTTCTTTCTCACCAATAAAAAAAATCTTAATAAAATCTTAAGAGAAAATCATTACCATATAACCAGTCTTTGAAATATACATGAAGTGCAGATGATAACTCTCGTTTCCGATTTTCTTCAAGGGGTGCTTCCCTCAATAATTGTTTGATCTCCCCCAAGTTTTTTTGCTGGAAAAACATCAATTAGAATTACAAAACCCTTCAATACATAACAAACCCCGGTAATATAATAAAAATGTCACATCTCAATTAATCAGTATGGTTCATTGGACGTACATTTATCTGCTGAGCCATCAAATAAACATCTGGTAGTGGGAATGGGTTGTCTTCCGTAGACCCAGAGGATTCACATCCAAATCAGTCTGGAATCTAGTGTGTCAATGAATAAAAGAGGCATATACACCATAAATAAGTCAAGAAGAGGGAAAAAACTCTAAAAAAGCCCCAGCCCCCAAGGAAAAAAAAAAAAAAAAAAAAACCCCAAGTCAATATGCACTCATGCGCACACACCCCACAAGAAAAGAACATAAAAATAAACTAAAACAGAGATACTGTCCAGAAATCTATGAACTGGGTTCATAGACTATTTAATTGCTCACAACACACCAACAAATGAAGCACTGAAAAACTTCCCACCCAAATTTATGTTCATTTTTTTAACAGTGATTGTTTCATTTAAAACAAAATTGACACTGAAGCTTTCCAGACAACCTAGTTGTCCAATTCGTCATAAAAATGACAACTTAATGAAGAAAAAATATCCAGCGAATACTAAGGTCCCTTGTTGAGCACATATCCATCAAGATAAAATAAAAACACCAAACAGTAAATCTGATCAACTAAAGATCTCAAAGAGCTCTATACATTCAAAAGTATAACCACAATCCTTTGAGAACAGAGGACAACGGCAAGATTGTCTATTATCAGAAACACAAAATTACAGTGAGTTAATTATAAATTCAATTATTCAAATCCAAGAATCATCATAGACTAAATGCACAACCACACTCAGAGAACCTTTGCCAATTTCATATTATAATGTCAACACTACATTATAGCCAAGCAGTGCTAACTGGTAACTGCATAGGGGGATTGAAGTAAATAGTTTGAGACACCCACCTGAAGCTTATGGTCATTTTCTACAATAAGCGGTTGTTGGTTTACCCCCAGAAAGAACAGACATTCTCTGCAGTTTGCAATGCAGATTCGTTTTGCTGCTGAAATCACATGAACTCGTTCACAATGCTCAATCCTTACAGCCTGTAAAAGCCCACATCATTTAAGATGCATTCAAGTCAGTTTCCATTCAGATGTTCACCATTCATAATTGATAAGAATTGCAATGAATCAAGTTAGCAACCCGTCTTTTTATTTCCAAGTGCTCATTTGACATAAGCATGCATGTTATGCAAGTTAATATATTTTGGTGTAATCTTTATATGCATATGCATTAAATACAGCTATATCAGTGATTTTATAATGAGTCTTATCATATAAAATATACATCAACTTAACCATCATAATTTATGAAATTTCTTTGTGGAAAAAGTATTTTTCTTCAACTCAATGGGAGGAGTCATGAATTATGTAACATCCTAACAAATTTGTGGTCCAAAAATAAAGAAGCATAATATAAATCAGGAACATATATATAATAGCTAGTATTTTATACTACGGAAAATGACAAGATTAGCCGCCACAAGGGATCGTCACTCAGTCTTTGAGGAAAGTTATTCATGTAGTTATCATTTTCAGAAAAGCAAGTCAAATAAAAGCTTATCAATTTGAATTCATGATCAGCGTATGCCAAGAAACAAGAACAAAAACTAACGGAAAATCTGAGTCAATATAATTTGGTGTAACCCAATGTGTGTGTGTGTGTGTGTGTGTGTGTGTGTGTGTGTGTGTGAATATATATGAACATGCATCATGTACATGACCAATGATTTGTATATAATCCCAGATGCATAACCTTAATTGACTAATCCTATGGATCTACAACCAGTTCCAATACTGCATGATTCTGAAAAAGGAAGTTACATACATAATCTCGGTTTGAAAATCAGATTCCCCCATATAATATGGCAAAGATTAGACAAATGGCTTCTCCATCCCCGAGAGACTGAAAAATGATAAAGAGCATTTGTGCAAGAAATACTTACTTTGATTGGGGATCCGAGCATTCAGAAGAGGAATGCCTTCACTTCAAAGGAAGCCAATGGACGTTGTTCAGCGTTGAGAGGGAAATCAACGCTCCCTCTCAACGCCAGAATACCGTGGTCGTCGCACCTGAATACAGAGCCCTTCGGCCTACTCAACTCTTGCACAAATCAAATAAATTGAAAAAAAAGGTTTTGAATAGACTAGATTAAGGGTACCACCCCTTAATCCCCAACAAATTTCATATGGTCATTGAAGAAACCCTAAACCGCGCAGTGGTGGAAACGAAATTACCTACAGCTAGCCGTCGTCTCCTCAAGAGAGATGATGTTTGTGGCCTTCGGCGGGTCCCTTCACCGGAGTATGTTTTCAGACGAAAAAGAAATCACCGATATAGACATTGTGAGTTTCGGAAAGGGGAAGGGGAAATGGGATTTCTCGTCAAAGGAGGTGATGATGTTTAATATAGAACTGGGGGAAATGTA
>QEOT01009642.1:620199-636763 GCA_003123785.1 Pterocarya stenoptera
GGGGGGGGGGGGGGGGGGAATTAAATTGAGGGGAAAAGACTCGGTTCAAATTTTATTATCTTTTCCGGCGACAAATTTCGCCGCAAATAATCTCTATTACGGCGTTTTCTAAATTAGACGCATAGAAAATGGCGCTACAGTAAACAACACTTTCTTGTGACGACTACAATCGCCGGAATATATATGAAAGTCGCCGTAATAAAGTAAACAGTAAATTCTCCCTCGTACTTTCCAAATTTAGCGCTGGGATTAGCGGCGACTTAAAAATCGGCGCTAATAAATACTATTTGCGACCATTTTTTGCAGCTGTTTTAAAATTGCTGGAAAAAAAATTGTTATGTAGGCCGCAGTTGACATCTTCCACCTATTGCAGCCTCACATGAGTGGAGGGATTGCCTGGCCTTCGGCAACACATGCCACATTGGGCATCCTCCACCAGCCACACTTGGGCATGGTTCCTCTCCACTCTTCTATTTCTTTGGCCAATTTTATCGTTGGTTAAAAGAATAATTCTAAATACAGTCTTAAGGTCATATGCAAGACCAACACAATTCTTTTCAAAACAGTGGAACCCACCATGAAAGAAATTGATTTTTTTTCATCTGAGTCTTAAATGTGTTCCACTTTTTTCAAAGAGACTGCAAGGGACTTCTTGCATACCCTAAGGTTGTACAAATAATTTTCCATGAAAATAAACTTACTTCACAAAATGTTTACCAAACAATCTAGCTACTTACTAATATGAACTTAATCTAATATGAGTAGTGATATTTGAAGGCCTTTACACTACACTTTGTCCATATAACATAATTTAATTTGTAAGATTCAAATTTTAAATTTAGCTTCTATATCAAATTATGTTATGTGGATGATATGTGGTGTAAATGTCTTCAAATAGAATTATTCGTCCAATATATATACTTTATGCTGAAGTACCAAAATATCCTTTTGTCATGGTCATTTTCATCAGGTCAAGCTTCAAACTCGAATAATATAGTGGAGCATCTCTTTTGAAATATTTATGTTATGGGTAATCATATACCAACAACTCTTTTATACATCTACTGACAATTAACCAATGCAATCTTTATCATTTCAATAAAAATAAATTTCAATTTTCAAAACTCTATACCATCCATGCACTTAATACAAAGTAGTAAAATAATTGTAACAAAATTGTAAGTTGATCATGTTCTATATGTTACTTTCTTTTTCTCCTTCTCTTTTTTTTTTTTTTTTTTTTTGGGGGGGGGGGGATTGATATATATCACAATTTGCCTGCTACGATAATTTCTTTCTTTTGTTGATCCCCTATCCTTTTCTTGCATGCACTACAACAAATTTCAGTTTTTCCCGAGAGCGATACTCGTGGCAAAAAACCAATTCTTAGTGGGTAAAGGGATTTTCCCACCAATTTCTTCTGTGGCACACTCTTGGCTTATAATTGGTGTAGAAAGACTCTTTTCCCACCGACATCACAAGCTCATGGGAAAAGCTTTCTTTTTCCCACCACACTCGTGGCAGTTAAAGCAACCATTTTTCGTGGAAAATAAGATCCCATATAGTATGATTTCGGTGGAAAATATTATCATTCTCCATGGGAAGAGTTGTGACAAAAAGTTATTATCCATGACATATTTTCGTGGAAAACGTTACATAATTATATTTTCCCACGCATAATATTCATGGAAAAAAGATTTTTTGGCATGATGAAATTTGGTGGAACATTAGTATTTCTCACCAAAGCTTGTTAGTCAGGAAAAGACTACTTACCACCACTAACTTTGGTCAGAAATATATAGTTCCCATGAACACCAGCCATGGGTAGAACTAATTCCGCATGAACTTTATTCGTGGCAAAAAGTTCAATCAAGTCATACTGGTTTTTGTTGGGAGTGACACTCATGGGAAAAAGTCATTTTTTCTTGGGAAAATATTTTTTGCCACGATTAAATTTGGTAGAACATTAGTATTTCTCACCAAAGCTTGTTAGTCGGGAAAAGACTACTTACCACTGCTAACCTTGGTCGAAAATGTATAGTTCCCATGAACACCAGCCATGGCTAGAACTAATTCCTCATGAAATTTCTTCATGGCAAAAAGTTCAATCAGGGAATACTAGTTTTTGTTGGGAGTGACACTTGTGGCAAAAAATCTTAGTTTTTGTGGAAAAAATTATTTTATACCCACCAATGGAGGTCGGGAAAAAATTATCTTACCACTACTCAGCTTGGTCGGAAATGTGCATTTCCCATGGACACCAGTCATTGGAAGTACAAAAAAGTCAGATAACATTATTTTCCATACACATTATTCATGGTAAAAAGAGTTATTTTCCTATTTCCCACCAATCAACTCTATTGGTGACCAAATCAACTCTTCTTAAAAACCACTAAAATCTGCTATTTGTAATTAAAAAAATCTGTTGCCTACAATTTGTTTGTGGGATAATTAATTATCCCAGAGTCAGATACTCAAACATCATTGTATTGCACCTCATGGCAAGTCAACACACCATCAACAAATAAACACAACAGTACCATATCAAATGATTTAAACCAAGTCTAATGAGCTAGAACATTATATATAAGATAATGTTTACATTAATTTACAATTTTGTCCACTGGGTATTAAGGCCATGACAATACATCAATTAATGTAAATAGAACTCAAGCATAGGAGAGAATTACCAAACCTGTTCAGTAATGAATATATAAGAATCCTTGTGCCAAGTACATGGTTGATAACTCTGGGTAGAATATACACATTACTCCACACAGCAACATGCCGTTTAAGTTGTGTTCTCCAATTGATGTCATTCTACAACCCATCTTAATCCATAAAGCATGAAGTCTCATAGTTACCTGAAAATATCAGAAAAATAACTGTGTTAGCCAATAGAAAACATTTATTGCCTAGCTACTAGGACATTACTATAGAAAATAAAATCAAGCTGACATAATCTAGTATGTAATCTGGGAGATTAACCTACTGCCCCCCCATCTCCAACCACTTTAATTTCATACACCTATTCCCAAGTGTATGAAATTGTGGTCCCACCAGTTTATGAATCCTCCAAATAGACATTTAAATAAGTACAATTACAAATCTAGTATCTGCCACCATGGAGTTGCCAGAAAAGGTGCCAAGAAGATGAAAAGATCAAAGCATTTTTCAATGGCTACTCCACTTGCACAGGAAAATATTGGACAAGAAAACAGAACACATGTCTGACAAAATAAAGTGTAGATCCTTAATTCAGGCTCAACTCAACATCATTAATAGTTTTAACTTCTTCACACACACACACACATTAAATGAATATAATATTAACTTCCACTACTGGCCAAGATTATTTCACTTTGTTAGCCTACCTATCAAAAAGAAATATCTCCCCCAGCAACATTGAACCAAAGTTTAAATTTCTCCATTCTACAAGTAAACAGCACAGGGTGATGCATGGAAAATGGCAAATGTGAAGAGTTGAGTCTGCACATTATCAATCTGACGTGACCATACAATTGATGACCCATAGAGATTCCTCTTTGCACTGAGGTCATGCACTTATTATATATGTCAACATTTCATTGGGGTCTATTTGTCTGAGTTTTACATGAACTGAACCATTCATGTGCCTGTTTATGGGGGGAGGTGCTAAACAATACTAGGAAATGTCCTTAAAGGCTTATTACACACAACATATTGTGCCATAATCTATAAAGTGCACATCCTACACCACTTCTGTCTAGTTTGTAGGATTTTTTAGATGACATTCCACCCCCACTGGAAATCATGCTAAGATTTCTTAAGATGATAAACCACACTGATGGGATACAAGAAATAGAGAGAAAAGCAAGCAAATTGAAAAGAAATTATTGTACAACGAAATACCAGCCTACCCCAGGATCAATATATTATTGCCTGCTTTTAAAACTTAAAGACCACTTTGCATGGTATGCCTGATATGCAGAAATTGGCAATGGCCTTTTAGCATTAGCTTTGAAAGGTTTACATGAATTTTAACTTGGGATCTTACAGCCTTCCCCCATCCAACAAAATAGATCATGTATAGCTTCATTCTATAGTATATTTTGCATTTTCATCCCCAAAGTCATTCTTTGGGCAACATGTTGACTTTCACTCTTAAAAGGATTTATTATTTCTCTTATTTTACTTTTATGAATAAACATAATTCGCCTCTTATCAATTTACATATACTTCCTCCCTATCTTATAACGCCCATAGATCTACATGTATCTTATATCATTATACTCCAACTTTATAAGACAAATCCTCTCTATCTTATAACATTTTCCAGTCACTTTCTCAGGTCGAATTTATTAGTATCCTATAAAGGATACTTTCTCATACCCAACTAGCTATAAGAAGTTGCAATCACTACTTGATATATATAACCAAACTGCAAACCACATCATGATGTGTGAAACAGAGATGTACCATGGATAATTCATAACTATGTATTCAACAAATACATTCAATCTCAGCAAGTCCAAGTTTTATACTTACTGTTGTCCAATGTTTGTAATATCTCACGTATGCCTATTACCTGAACTGCTCTTCATCACCCCCAACTACAAATACTTCACTTCCATGAAATTTGGCTGATTATGAGTTTGCTGAAACCTGCAAACCGAATGGAAGTCACTGACATTGGCCTCCCAAGTCTGGTTTAATAAATACACAATCTACAAAACATTAATTAAAAGAAAAAGTATAGACAAATTACCCCTTCATAATTACCACAGCTAGGCTTTGAATAGGTAGACAAATATATACACTGCCTTGAAAGTAACCAACCAATCAAAACTAGATCTTATCCTATAATTCAAAACTGAAGCAATTTTGTTATAAAAAACCAGCTTCATTTCCCTACCAATGGTTCTAACACATCCTAGCTATAGAGTTACTACACTGCAGCTAGCAAAAAATTTCCAGTGTGTTTCAAAATGCCATGGCCATTGGATTGTTACATCGACAAAATACCTCTACAAAAAAATGCTGCTGCTCCTAGGAAGTGAGATGCTTAGGCATCTCGCTGAGTCTCTTGTTGAGACTCAATATTCCCCTCCAACTCAGACATTCTCAAGTTCATTGCTTTCTCATATTCGGAAAAACCCCTCCTCATAGTTACAATATCACCCATCATGCTGTCTAGTTTGCTCTTGTACATTTCTGCATCACTCTTGTGACGTTCATTCTCCTCAACTAGACGCATAAAAGATTTTTTTTCTTCTTCATTGAAGGAGAGGGGTCAGGAATGACCATGTGCCCCATCGCTTATGCGTACCCTAATTTGAAGCCTAGCACATCTTTGAAAATAGCGTCAGCCGCTTCATCTACATCCTCGTCGGGGTCTTTTTCATTCAATCTCTCCATCATTCGATTCTGAAAACAATTGAAAAATAATATATGCATGTACAAGATAATTTTAATGCACAAAACTTATACCAAAAATAAAATCGAACATAATCTCACGTAATTGTGTTCAGTTGTGGCATTGATAAATTTGCCCTTCCGTGCTGACCAGTGTGTTTCTTTGTAGAAAGCGACCATATTAGGGGCTGTCTCCCGTTGCCACACATCATGTCAGTCAAGGCTCAACTTAGCATAGTTTTGTCACTTATATTATACATCAGAAATTGCACAAACCTTCTCTTCCAAAATCCTAACAAATGACTTTCTCCTGCTTGTGTGTTTCACCTTTAGCTTTTGCCTATTCATAATGTTTCTTCAAGACTTCTCTTGCATTTTTTTAAAGATATCAAGTCCCATTTATTCAACTTAAATATGGCATTTGTGCAATGGAATATAAGGAGCCCTTTAATGCTATAAGATAGGAATAACTGTTATAAATGCTGTAAGACAAAAATGCTATAAGATAGGAAAAACTGTTATAAATGCTATAGGAGAAAATTGTCTAACAAATGGCCTTTTGTAAGGATCAGGAAGTTAGAGGTGCAGCAGAATAAGGAAACAGAAACTAAGTGTTAGTTGAGAAGTATGATCGTGGGAATTAGATGTCAAACGGTGCGTTGAGGGTTTTAATAAAACGGTGGGCAGCAAGTGAAGGGAAAGCATTAAGTAAAACGGTGCGCATCGAATGTACTTATAACAGAAATAACAGATTGACGCAACAGTGATCTATTTCAATACGTTGTCGTTTGTTTCATCTTCTTAGTCTATAAATAACAGAGTAACTAAAGAGTAGGGGCGGGGAAAAAGTATATTGTAGAAACTCAATTCTTGTACGGAGGTTCAGGGTTCCTCGAAAACCTTGTTCAAGAATCAATTACGTAGGTTCTTGGTTTCTATCCAGTGTTTGTGTGTGTGTGTAGTTCTGTATCTTGCGTAGTGGTATCTAGCAGATACCTTACAATTGGTATCAGATTGGCGATCCTGTTGATTCTCTTGGAGATTACCTTTGTCGATTAATTTTGGAGATTACTCTGATGGCGGAAGGAACAAGGGGGGCTCTCAAGTCCCAGGGTGATGGTAAGCATCAAGAAGCTGTTCAAAGGCAATTGGATGACCACAACAATGCACTCCATAGTATGGCTGAAAGGTTAGATCGAATTTCTCTCCTTCTCACGACTGTTATAGAGAGTAGACCAGTTATTCCTAATCATGAGGAACAAGGCAATGGGGGGAGGGATACGGAAGGGGAAAGATTAGTCTTGCCACGGGGA
Source organism: Pterocarya stenoptera (assembly GCA_003123785.1). Lineage (NCBI taxonomy): Eukaryota > Viridiplantae > Streptophyta > Magnoliopsida > Fagales > Juglandaceae > Pterocarya > Pterocarya stenoptera. Next base: position 626,907 of record QEOT01009642.1, read on the forward strand.
ATGAGGCTGGATTTTCCTCATTTTGATGGTACTGATCCATCGGCATGGATTTTTAAAGCCACACAGTTTTTTGACTTCCATCAAACTCCTTTGAGAGAAAGGCTAGTGATAGCAGGTTATCACATGGAAGGTCAAGCTTTGATTTGGTATCAAGATGCTTTGGATGGGGGAATCTTTAGGTGTTGGGATACCTTCATTAAGGCAGTAAATGTTCGTTTTGGTTCCACTGCTTATGATGATCCTATGGAGGCTTTAAATCGCCTCAAACAGACCAATACTGTGAACAACTATAAGGATCAGTTTGAGCTTTTATCAAATAGGCTTAAAGGCTTGTCCGAGAGGCATAAGTTGAGTATATTTTTGAGTGGGTTGAAAGATGAGATTAGGCTTCCAGTCAGAATGCTTGATCCTATTAATCTTAACGTTGCATTTGGTTTAGCTAAAATCCAAGAGGAATATGTCTTGGCCTCAAGGAAATCTACTCGATTCATGAATAACAATTTTGACAAAGCACAGTTTGAGACATCTAGTGATCGTGGTCAGAAGGTCGTTGGACCAGTCAGGAGGGTGTTTTCTACACAAATGGATGAAAAAAGGAAAAAAGGGTTATGTTACCATTGTGAAGAGAAGTGGAATCCAACTCATGTTTGTAAAAAGCCTAGAGTGTATTTGATACATGGGGAAGGACAAGAGGAGTCTGTGATTTCAGAATCTAGTGACCAAGAAGAAGTCTTACCAGAAAGTAGTGAAACGAATGAAGGGGGGTTGGAAATTTCAATACATGCATTGTCTGGCTGCATTAATAGCAACTCCATGAAGCTGCTGGGAAAAATTGGTGATGCCTCTGTGGAGATATTGGTAGACTCGGGATCTACCCATAACTTTCTTGACCCTCTTGTTGTTCAAACAGCCAAACTAGAGGTTGACCCCAGTACAAAATTGCAGGTTCGAGTTGCTGATGGAAACTCTCTTTTCAGTCAGGGTAAGTGTGAAGAAACACTTAAAATTCAAGGTTCTAAGTTCCTCACTCCATTTCATGTCCTTGAATTAGGGGGTTGTGATGCGGTTCTTGGAGTTCAGTGGCTTAAAACTTTGGGACCCATTATTTGGGATTTCTCCACCATGTCAATGGCCTTTTCTGTGGGACAGTCTGAAATGAAGCTTAGTGGCGCAGTGGATGCTCAATTGAAGCTATGTCAAGGGATAGGCTGTTTTAAATCTTCTTTACTTAACCAACAAGGTTGGTTTCTCCAAGTGGTGGCACAAGATTCTGCTCAGGCAGAGAGTAGTTGTGTGGAAGAACTGACTGCAGTTGTTGATGAATTTGCAGACATTTTTGCTGAACCAGTAAGTTTACCTCCTAAGAGAAGTTTCGATCATCAAATTCTCTTGAAGGATAACACTAGGCCTGTCTCTGTTAGACCTTATAGATATCCCCATTATCAAAAATCAGAGATAGAGAACATTGTTAAAGAGTTACTGAAATCTGGAGTTGTGAGGCCTAGTCAAAGCCCTTTTTCTTCACCTGTTCTTTTGGTGAAAAAGGCTGATGGTTCTTGGAGAATGTGCGTGGATTATCGTGCACTCAATCAAGCAACTATCAAGGATAAGTTTCCCATCCCTGTTATTGATGAGTTACTTGATGAACTATTTGGTGCACAAATTTTTTCAAAGCTGGACCTTAGATCTGGATACCATCAGATTAGGGTCAAGAAAGGAGATATTGAAAAGACAGCTTTTCGAACTCATGAGGGCCACTATGAGTTCTTAGTAATGCCTTTTGGGCTTACTAATGCACCTGCAACTTTCCAAAGCTTGATGAATGACATATTCAAGCCTTTTCTAAGAAAGTTTGTCTTAGTGTTTTTTGATGACATCCTTGTTTATAGTTCTTCTTTGACTGATCATTTGCAACATTTAAGGATGGTTTTGGGAGTTTTGAGACAGCACACTTTGTTTGCCAAAAGGTCTAAATGCAGATTTGGCTTACACGAGGTTGATTATCTAGGCCATTTAATTTCAGTTCAAGGGGTAAAAGCAGACCCCTCTAAACTGTCTGCAATGGTTGAGTGGCCCATACCTGGTTCCTTGAAAGCTTTAAGAGGCTTCTTAGGCTTGACTGGATACTACAGGAAGTTCATAAGGAATTATGGTACAATAGCAGCCCCTTTGACAGCATTGCTTAAGAAGAATGCATTCCACTGGTCTGAATCCGCTACTCAGGCTTTCCAGAAATTGAAAGAAGCAGTCATTCAGCCTCCTGTGTTGAGGCTACCTGACTTTTCAAAGGTTTTTACGATAGAATGTGATGCTTCAGGTATCGGACTTGGAGCTGTTCTTATGCAAGAAGGGCAACCTATTGCTTTTTATAGCAAAGCATTAAAGGGAAAAGCCCTACTGTTATCAACTTATGAAAAAGAGCTTCTAGCTCTTGTGTCAGCAGTAAGTAAATGGCGACCCTATCTGTTAGGGCAATCTTTCAAGATTAAAACAGATCAACAGGCTTTGAAGTATCTTCTTGAGCAGAGAATTGGTACTGACTTCCAGCAAAAGTGGTTATCTAAACTAATGGGGTATGATTTCACTATCGAGTACAAGAAAGGCAAGGAGAATGTAGTTGCTGATGGATTGTCAAGGAAGAATGAAGAAGACTCTGCTGTATTGGCCTTAATTACATTCCCTACTCCTTTATGGATTGAGGAATTAAAAGATAGTTATAAGCTATCTTCTGAGTTAGATGGAATTGTGCAAAAACTCAAAGGTGGATTGTCAGGACCTAAACATTACAGGCTGCAGCAGGGGTTATTATTGAAAAAGGAGAGGTTAGTCTTGGTTCCTAATTCTTCTTTCAAAACTAAAATACTGGAGTATATCCATAATAGCCCTCAGGCTGGGCATGTTGGTTATAAGAAGACACTTCAGAGAGCAAGAAGAGAATTTTACTGGCAAGGAATGAGGCAGGATATTCGAGCCTTGGTCAGGGAATGTATAGTCTGCCAAACTAGTAAGCATGAGACAGTGAAACCAGCAGGACTTTTACAACCCCTTCCAATTCCTCAGCTTCCATGGTTGGACATATCCATGGATTTTGTAGAAGGGCTTCCCAATTCTCATGGTTTTTCTGTCATTTTTTCTGTGATTGACAGACTAACTAAATTTGCTCATTTTTTCTCCTTGTCTCATCCATTCTCAGCAGTTAAAGTAGCTCAGATTTTCTTCTCGGGAGTATTCAAACTTCATGGAATGCCTAAGACAATTGTCTCTGACAGAGATCCATTGTTCACAAGCTCTTTTTGGCAAGAAATGTTTAAACTGCAAGGGGTTTCACTTCATTATACTTCAGCCTATCATCCACAGTCTGATGGTCAGACTGAGAGCCTAAACAAAAATGTGGAGTGTTATTTGAGGTGTTATGCAAGTGAGAAACCAAAGGAGTGGAGTGGGTGGTTGACTATGGCAGAATGGTGTTACAACACCACCTGTCATTCTTCAATTCGAATTTCTCCTTTTGAAGCTCTCTATGGATATGCTCCTCCAAAATTGATGAATTATGTACCTGGAACAACTGCTAATGCAGCTGTAGATCAGCAACTGAAATCCAGAGATGAGTTGCTGTCATTGTTAAAAGAAAATATTCAAAAAGCTCAACACAGAATGAAGTTCTTTGCTGACTTGAAGAGAAGTGAGAGGGAATTTCAGGTAGGGGACTGGGTCTTTCTGAGGCTCCAACCCTATAGGCAAAAAACAGTGGCTTTAAGACACAATTTGAAGCTGTCCCCAAGATTCTTTGGTCCATTTCAGGTGATTGAGAGAATTGGATCAGTGGCCTACAAGTTGGATCTGCCCAGTTCATCAAGAATCCATCCAGTTTTTCATGTTTCTTGCCTTAAAAAGAAATTGGGCCAGGGTGTTCTTCCATTACCAGTTCTTCCTCCAGTGGACACACATGGTCGAGTGCAACCTGAACCTGAAGCAGTCTTGGAAAGAAGGATGAAGAAGGTTGGCCATCAAGCAGCTACTGAGGTATTGGTTAAATGGGTGGGTGCTCCACTTGAAGACAGTTCCTGGGAGCTTCTATGGAAGTTGAAGAACCTATATCCACACCTTGTGGGCAAGGTTCTCTGAGAGGAAGGGATGTAACAGGACCTTGTGGACAAGGTCCTTGAAGGGATGGAGAATGTAAGGATCAGGAAGTTAGAGGTGCAGCAGAATAAGGAAACAGAAACTAAGTGTTAGTTGAGAAGTATGATCGTGGGAATTAGATGTCAAACGGTGCGTTGAGGGTTTTAATAAAACGGTGGGCAGCAAGTGAAGGGAAAGCATTAAGTAAAACGGTGCGCATCGAATGTACTTATAACAGAAATAACAGATTGACGCAACAGTGATCTATTTCAATACGTTGTCGTTTGTTTCATCTTCTTAGTCTATAAATAACAGAGTAACTAAAGAGTAGGGGCGGGGAAAAAGTATATTGTAGAAACTCAATTCTTGTACGGAGGTTCAGGGTTCCTCGAAAACCTTGTTCAAGAATCAATTACGTAGGTTCTTGGTTTCTATCCAGTGTTTGTGTGTGTGTGTAGTTCTGTATCTTGCGTAGTGGTATCTAGCAGATACCTTACACCTTTCTTAGTCCTCTACGAGAGAAATAAACTTTAATTGATCAATTTATTAAAAACAACTTCTTGCCCTACGACTTAATTAGCCCATTTTCCTTATTTGATAGATAGAAAATCAGAAAAATGATGTGCCCATTTTTCTGTATGTTTTCATAGCATGGGGCCTAGCTAGCTGATTCCTACAAACCCCCCATGACACTTGAGCAGTGTTTGAACAATAATTAAAGTTTCCTTTACTTGGTTGCTTTATTTTGGGTCTAAACATCTAGTAATTAAATAATGGAGATCGTTGCCTAGGCTTTGTTTAAATACAAGGATGGCTTTTGTCTATGTCCCCAAAATGTGCTTCAGCCATATTAATTGGCAATTGCCATTGATTACATATTAATGGTTTTGATTAATGCTTCAGGTTAGTAATTAATTATTTTGTATGACCTTGCTATACATTCTAACAATATTTAATGCTATCTGCATTACACTTCTGCAACTTATTATTTGAAAAGGCAGCAAAATAAATCATGTCAATAACACCAGATAAAATAAAGTAGAATTTAAGTCTTAACAATGCATGAGATATATTAATTAATCAAGTAATACTTGAGTTATTAAATTAACCTTTGTATAAATATTATATATAGCTTTTGAAATTATAAGCATCGTGATATTGGTAAATATCATAACCCATCATGAATCTTTGACATGGAGGAGTAGTAATACGTATGAGATGGAACTTCTATTTCTGAAAGATCAACAATATGCAGGCTAAATTGATTGATTGAGCTGCATTATTGCATATTTTATACATTTAAAACCAATATATTTTTTATTGTTGGTTCCGAGGATCCGTCTAATAATTTATAAAATTGTTTCATATCATTGATCTTATGAACAAATATAAGTACTGACAATATTAATTGCATCCAATAGCCAAGGAATTCTCCATGCAGTACATATAAGGTACATAGAGCTACTTCATTCTGCCACATGAATTTTGTATTTTCCCTATGATTAGAGGAAAATTACACTAGGATCAAATAAGGTAAGCATATATATATAAGATTTGTGGTCCCTACTACAGGGGTCAAGGGCATATAAAATCTGTGGTGATTGAAGGTGAAGGGAAAGTTGAAATGGCATGCCCCCAGGTATATCTTGGTGGAATTATTCTGAAACCAAAGTTTGTAATACTTACTGGTGGTGTTTTCTTTTGAAATGCATTGTCATTCATTCTAATTAGTTTTATTCTGTATGTTTTTAGCGTGAAAGAACCTTGTTTCTCAGTTAGAGAGAGAGGCTATCCTCTTCCCTCGTTAACTTCCGTGTAAGATAGGTGGAAAAGGAATCTTGAGGAATGTTCAAAACTAGGTTTACTTCTCGGGGTGAAGTGAAATACAAGAGGAAGGCGGTCCCTAGTTTCAATGAGCTACATGGCTCAAGGAGGAAGAGGCTTTATAGATGGGTTTTGACTATATAACTTAGCGAATTGATTCATATTGTTGCACATATGTATGATAATATATGCGTTAAGATACTTCTGTCTAATATTGTATATATGTGCATGGAATAATGTATGACCATGTACTCGATAACTAATGAGAAATAAATTTTCCAAATAACAATATTGGACTGATAAAAGATTATTTCATTGTCTAGTATATGAGTTTGTGTCCAAAGTGTCTTCCTATGGCCTTACATGGTATTACACTTGATTGAGCTGCATTATTGCATTTTACACATTTAAAACCAATAATTTTTAATTGTTTTATTATTTTATCATTGGTTTTAGATGAAAAAATTTATTAAGAGGCATAAATCCAAGTTGTGAATTAAATTGATTAAAAGCATAGTTTATGTTTGATTTTATAACTTGTGATTTATTTGAGCAATAAGTTCTTCACATGCACAACACACTCTTAATATTTTATTTTTCATCTCTTGTTTAATTTTATTTATTTTAGTTTCTTTATTTTATTTTATTTTATTTTAATTTATTTTTATTTTTTTGATTTTCTGCGTTGACTAAACGACATGTCGTTTGGTCAGAAGACCAAAACGACATGTCGTTTTGAGCTAAATTGATTTCTGCCGTTTGAGCTAAACGACGTGCCGTTTTGTCTAAGGACAAAATGACATGTCGTTTTGAACGTTGATGGTTTCACCGTTTAAGACTAAACGACGTGCCGTTTTGTCAATAGACGAAAACGACACGTCGTTGGCTTCGTCTTCAACCTTCTATTGTCCGTCTCGATTGAACAGTGCATCCGTGCACAGCAGCCTCGAGCGCCACCGTGGGCCGTCCTCCGCCCACCTGCAACCACCACCAGCAACCAGACGACGCCGGCGGTCATTTCCTCCACCCCATGCACGGTCAAGAACCACCTGAGCCACGGCAGCACCTCCTGCAACTCATCGGCTCTGCACCAACCTCCACGGCGCTACTCAGTGCACTTCCACCGCCCAGAACAATCTCAACCACCATCCACTGGCCACCCTCAGCCATCCCCGAAGCCACGACAACACCATGCATGTTCATGCATGCAGCCTCTCCGAACTGAACGACTCTAGAAACTAGAAGCGAAGCGAAGCAGAGAGGGGCGAGAGCTGCTGCGAAGCTAAGCGGAAGAGAAAGAAAAAAAAAATAAAAAGAGAAAGAGAAGCAGAACGTGGGAAGCAGAGGAAGAAGAAGAAGAAGAAATGGCCGACGCACGCGGAAGCTGAAGAAGAAAGAAAGAAAAGAAAAAAAAAAGAAGAAGAAAAAAATAAAGAAGAAACCCATGCGGACGCTGCACATGCGGAGAAAGAAAAGAAAGAAAAAGAAAGAAGAGAAAAGAAAGAATAGAAAGAAGCAGAGACGAACTGGATGCGGGAAGAAAGTAGCAGAAGAAAAAGGAAAGAAAAAGAAACAGGAAGAAGGAAAGAGAGAAGAGAAGGCTGCGGAAGAAAAAGAATGAAAAAGAAATGAAGAAAAGAAACGGAGCAGGAGATAGTGGACTCGCACATGCTTTACAGCAGAAAAATAAGAGAAAAGAAAGAATAAAAGCTTCGGACAGCTGAAGACAGATGAACCAGAGGAGCACATGGGACAGTGCGAACACAAGCTAAGCACAGCACAATGCAGATTCCTTCTGAAGCCTATATAAGGCTTGGAGGTAGACGAAGTGAGGGAGGCCGATGTAGACGCCTAGTAGGAAGTAGATTAGTCTGCAGAATTTTTAGGAGAAAATGCAGATGAAGTGAGGGAGTTCGGTGATGCAGTTGAGAGCCTAAATGGACCAACTGTGTTATTGAACTGTTCTCCTTCGTCTGTAATCTCCACTTTTATTTTATTTTTTTTTATTTTAATTTATGTCATTTATTTTTATGCACTTTAATTTAATGTCCTTTATTTTTTTCAGCACTTTTAATTCCTGTACTTTTATTTTAGATCAACAATAAAATTCATATTGTGAGTTTGATTAATTGATTGGTATTATTAGAAACGTTGATTATCTATATACTTCTCTTGATTCATTGTGATTTTCGAATACAGTGAATGCTTGAGAAATCCCTGTGGTAATCAATTGGACTTGTGAATGTCTCTACCATCAATTATTCAAACTTAATATTTGGTGATTAATTTTCTTGGGCTTAATTGATAAATCTTCCAGTTAGACTAGAATCATTATTCTAGTCTAACTGAGTTAATTTTATATTTCAGTACTTTAATTTTCTGCACTTTAATTTTCTGCACTTTAATTTTCTGCCTTTAATTTTCTGCATTTAATTTCCTGCACTTTTATTTTCTGCAATTTATTTTATGCCATTTAATTTTCCAGCTCATTTAAATTTCAGTATTTTAATTTCCAGCAATTTAAATTCACTGTCTTGCATTTTAATTTCTTAAATTTGCACTGCATCTTAAACACTCAAATCAAACGAAATGAATCTGGTTCACGACCAGTAAATCCTCTTTTCACTGCACTCTTTCATCCATTGTACATATCATCACTTTTTATTTTTATTTTCTCATCGTAAATATTTCCACCATTTTACACGGGTTTATTTTTAGCACTTTCCCTGTGGAGACGATCTAGGAATTTATTCCTAATTACTACGCAACATGCTCCTGCACTTGGGATAGCTTTTTGTGCTGCTCATTTTCGAACGAGTCAAGTTTTTGGCGCCGTTGCCGGGGAAAGTTGTTTAAATTTAAACTCGTGGTTTTTATCTTTATTTATAAAAAAAAAAAAATACCATGTCAGCGTCCAGGAATTCCTGGCATGATGAAGTGATACCGACACGCGATTGCACAATGATCGCAAGTGTCCGCTTTGGCAGAGTAGTTATCTTGCCTGTTATCCCATTTGTTTTGAAGTATTTCTTTAGGGATATTGAGTCTTAGAAAACCCGCTTTTGAATGAGTCATTTCTTTTCTATTGTTACATTAATTACTTCATTAAAATTCACTGCATTTTTTTATAAAAAAAAAATCATATTTTTTTCATTGCATATTTTTATTTTGTATTCTGCATATTTATTATGCATATTTTTATTTAATGTTCTGCGTGTTATAAAAAAAAAAAAATTCAATTTTTTTTTCTTTACATTCGTTTATTTGGTATTATGCATATTTATATATATATAAAAAAAACATAAATAAATAAATAAGGGAAGGAGATTTGTTGTGACTGTAATACTCGCAGACTAATTTTATAGAATGGAAAGAAAACGAACAAACAAGCTTTATTATAAAACCAGCAGACTAAACAGCAGACGGACCCCCCATTTCTTGTAAACGTTGAAACTCTGCTGTTAAACGCTGCTGATCACTTTGTAATTGTTCCGTTTTTCGTTCCATCTCGTCTATGTGTGGTTGAAGTCTTCGAGCATACTGTTCCACACATCCCCACAACTCTTTATTTTCACTTTTTAAATCTTCAATTTTTTTTCGTTTACTTGCAGGTTTTTCTTGCAATTCAAGAACCTGAAGTTTAAGTTCGTCAACCTCACTCTCTCGTGAAAGAAATCTCCGGGACATAGTATTTACGGCAGCAGCATATTGAGAACCCAACATTCTAGTACCTGCAACCACCTCAGCATCGGATCGGGTAGAGAAATATAACTCTGCCCCAACCATGGCATTGACTGCCTCAGGACAGAGAAAGACTGGCTGAGGGGTAGGTAATGCCTGATTCAGATCAGGAATGTTGCTAGCAGAATGTTGGCTGGCCATTTGACAAGAGGAGAGATTGAGAGAAGTTG
>QEOT01009642.1:637959-698577 GCA_003123785.1 Pterocarya stenoptera
AGCTACACACACATCTAAGTTTTGAGACATATTCCCAAATTCTTAATGAAAGATTGTTGAGACAGTCTTGGTGAATATAGCCCCTGGGAGTTGATAGTTACGTGTCGCTGTGTGAGAATTCATTATTATGTTTGATTGCTTTTGTTTGGATTTCGAGCTTTATGCAATATTTATCTCAATTAATTTTCACTATTTTGCTCAGAGACTAGCAAAAAGTTAGTTGGGGGGTGTGATTGAGCTGCATTATTGCATATTTTACACATTTAAAACCAATAATTTTTAATTGTTTTATTATTTTATCATTGGTTTTAGATGAAAAAATTGCTTAAGAGGCATAAATCCAAGTTGTGAATTAAATTGATTAAAAGCATAGTTTATGTTTGATTTTATAACTTGTGATTTATTTGAGCAATAAGTTCTTCACATGCACAACACACTCTTAATATTTTATTTTTCATCTCTTGTTTAATTTTATTTATTTTAGTTTCTTTATTTTATTTTATTTTATTTTATTTTATTTTTATTTTTATTTTTTTGATTTTCTGCGTTGACTAAACGACATGTCGTTTGGTCAGAAGACCAAAACGACATGTCGTTTTGAGCTAAATTGATTTCTACCGTTTGAGCTAAACTACGTGCCGTTTTGTCTAAGGACAAAACGACATGTCGTTTTGAACGTTGATGGTTTCACCGTTTAAGACTAAACGACGTGCCGTTTTGTCAATAGACGAAAATGACACGTCGTTGGCTTCGTCTTCAACCTTCGATCGTCCGTCTCGATTGAACAGTGCATCCATGCACAGCAGCCTCGAGCGCCACCGTGGGCCGTCCTCCGCCCACCTGCAGCAACCAGATGACGCCGGCGGTCATTTCCTCCACCCCATGCACGGTCAAGAACCACCCGAGCCACGGCAGCACCTCCTGCAACTCCTCGGCTCTGCACCAACCTCCACGGCGCTGCTCAGTGCACTTCCACCGCCCAGAACAATCTCAACCACCATCCACTGGCCACCTTCAGCCATCCCCGAAGCCACGACAACACCATGCATGTTCATGCATGTAGCCTCTCCGAACTGAACGACTCTAGAAACGAGAAGCGAAGCGAAGTAGAGACGGGCGAGAGCTGCTGCGAAGCTGAGCGGAAGAGAAAGAAAAAATAAATAAAAAGAGAAAGAGAAGCAGAACGTGGGAAGCAAAGGAAGAAGAAGAAGAAGAAATGGCCGACGCACGCGGAAGCTGAAGAAGAAAGAAAGAAAAGAAAAAAATAAAGAAGAAACCCATGCGGACGCTGCACATGCGGAGAAAGAAAAGAAAAGAAAAAGAAAGAAGAGAAAAGAAAGAATAGAAAGAAGCAGAGACGAACTGGACGCGGGAAGAAAGAAGCAGAAGAAAAAGAAACAGGAAGAAGGAAAGAGAGAAGAGAAGGCTGCGGAAGAAAAAGAATGAAAAAGAAATGAAGAAAAGAAACGGAGCAGGAGATAGTGGACTCGCACATGCTTTACAGCAGAAAAATAAGAGAAAAGAAAGAAGAAAAGCTTCGGACAGCTGAAGACAGATGAACCAGAGGAGCACATGGGACAGTGCGAACACAAGCTAAGCACAGCGCAATGCAGATTCCTTCTGAAGCCTATATAAGGCTTGGAGGTAGACGAAGTGAGGGAGGCCGATGTAGACGCCCAGTAGGAAGTAGATTAGTCTGCAGAATTTTTAGGAGAAAATACAGATGAAGTGAGGGAGTTCGGTGATGCAGTTGAGAGCCTAAATGGACCAACTGTGTTATCGAGCTGTTCTCCTTCGTCTGTAATCTCCACTTTTATTTTATTTTTTTTATTTTAATTTATGTCATTTATTTTTATGCACTTTAATTTAATGTCCTTTATTTTTTTCAGCACTTTTAATTCCTGTACTTTTATTTTAGATCAACAATAAAATTCATATTGTGAGTTTGATTAATTGATTGGTATTATTAGAAACGTTGATTATCTATATACTTCTCTTGATTCACTGTGATTTCCGAATACAGTGAATGCTTGAGAAATCCCTGTGGTAATCAATTGGACTTGTGAATGTCTCTACCATCAATTATTCAGACTTAACATTTGGTGATTAATTTTCTTGGGCTTAATTGTGAGTTTGATCAATTGTTTGGTGTTGTTATTAGAAACGTTGATTATCTATATACTTCTCTTGATTCATTGTGATTTTCAAATACAGTGAATGCTTGAGAAATCCCTGTGGTAATCAATTGGATTTGTGAATGTCTCTACCATCAATTATTCAAACTTAATATTTGGTGATTAATTTTCTTGGGCTTAATTGATAAATCTTCCAGTTAGACAGAATCATTATTCTAGTCTAACTGAGTTAATTTTATATTTCAGTACTTTTATTTTCTGCACTTTAATTTTCTGCATTTAATTTCCTGCACTTTTATTTTCTGCAATTTATTTTATGCCATTTAATTTTCCAGCTCATTTAAATTTTAGTCTTTTAATTTTCAGCAATTTAAATTCACTGTCTTGCATTTTAATTTCTTAAATTTGCACTGCATCTAAACACTCAAATCAAACGAAATGAATCTGGTTCACGACCAGTAAATCCTCTTTTCACTGCACTCTTTCATCCATTGTACATATCATCACTTTTTTATTTTTATTTTCTCATCGTAAATATTTCCACCATTTTACACGGGTTTATTTTTAGCACTTTCCCTATGGAGACGATCTAGGAATTTATTCCTAATTACTACGCGACATGCTCCTGCACTTGGGATAGCCTTTTGTGCTGCTCATTTTCGAACGAGTCAACACTTATGCAAATTTGGACAATTAGGAAGTACATTCGACATCATCAATTAGTTTACTCCTAAAAGCCACCAATCACGAAATATCCCAAAACTCTATCATATCAAATTGCACCACACTATTATAGTATTAAGTTTGGGTAGGTGTTGACAAAAAAATTAACATTTCTTGTTATTTTCCTTACAAATCAGAAATTACTTCGGATATATCAATGGCTATATCTACAAAGATGCAAGCAACATCTATGATTGTATAGTATATATGGCAGAGCATGGTATAAATGTTAGATTTAATTGAAATGCTTCAGAGATTCTCATGGGGCAGCAAAGGGAAACAGAATATGAAAATCATGAAAATGAATCATTGTACGAAACATCAGAAAAAGATAATGAAACTACAAGATGCAACAGATGCACAGTCCATAGTTACCCGAAAAAATGTAACATATAAATTATATATATATATGTGGGATATCCAGATTCAAAAGACACAAAAGATGCAGAAGTAGAGAGTATACCTTAGCAAGATTTGGATGATCTAGATTAAATGCCAAACCCCTCCTCTTGCGTAAAAGCTGCCCTTAATGACGCAATATCTTAGAACTTCTATCCTATGACCACATGGAAAATTGTTAACAACTTACGGGTACTACCGTTAATGATATAAGAAAAATGTAACCCACTTAGCATAACAAAATTTAAAAGACGCTAACATAATCTTACAAAGAAATTCAATAGCTTTACTAAATTGTGAAGACAATGAGAGGTGCCTAGCTCCCCTTCATATTTAGATCTTAAATTCAGCCTAGCTACTGCATGTAACAGAAAACTTACTGTCACACAGACATGCCCTATCCCTACAGGAGTGTGAGATGCCACACTCCTTGCCCATTACACGGGTGCCACATCCCATATGAAAGGATTCATCATCTTGCCTTCACTATGATTTTTTATTTGTTTGGGAGGAGCATACTATTGAACAGTGAAAAAGTGACATTGATATCAATCCTCAAATTTTTCAGCAAGTTAAGAATACATATAACTTAGAAAAATGAGCTTCCCAAGAAAAGATGTTTTGGTAATTTGGTACTATTGTCATTGTATTTAGTACTAGCCAAGTTTAAGTTCTTCCCAAAAGAATGTTAATGACAGAATTCCCTGGCCACCCGAAAGACACAGAAATAAAAAAAAAGGTACAGTCGTGGGAATATGCATATTGCTGGAAAATTAAAAATTTATTTGCGCGTAATGCCATGGCCGAAGTTGGAGTATTAGTAACTTCTATTTATAACTTTTCAAAAATTTTCAAGACAAATTGGAAACATTATTTTGAATCATTAGAACTTAATGCAGATTTTATTTTTAGTCTTCTAATATTATCCAATAATATATGCATTAACTCTCCAACTTTATAAGTAGAACTATAGTACCTTTACGTTATCAAGTGGATCTACTTTGACATACTGCTATTTGTAAGTGCAAACTTTTGTTGCCTACTTTTTTTGGAGCAGGCAACAAAATACCTAACTGACATATGGTACAACATGTATATATGCACAAATTTCTGGCTCGCAACTAGTAGTAGATTGCTAGGCTAGGTAGAAGTAGATTAACTGGATGGATGGTCAAATATAGCTAAAAGGAATCATTTAGCTTATTTAGAGCATTGGCATTGGACTAGCCAAATGCCAATGCAAGTCTAAACTTTAGCTAGTTGTGGAAAAAAACCTCTACATTGGACTAGCCAATGATCCAAAGTTTAAGACTTGAACATTGGCAATGGCCTAGAGTCTAAAATGCTAGTCTACATTGGACTAGCTATCTTAAAGTCCAAATAATAATAAAAGACATTAATATTCTTTTTAAGGACATTAATTTTTTTTAATATTTTACAAATACAATTCATATATTAATTAATAATTTTATTAAAAAATAAAATTCTTATTTCTCAACTATTTTTTCCCTCAACCTAATTATTCAATAAATATATTTTACCAACCATTCACCCGACAATCACATATACAAACATACCAACATTTACATTTAGAATTGTGGTTGAAGCCAACAAACAGGAGTCATTGCAGAGTACAGGATGCAAAGGAAGCAAAATGATGATCAAGATGTTCTGGAATCACGTAAATGAAACATCTAAAACATAACGTTACATAGGAGTCATTGTGTCTGCTTGAGTTTGTGATAGTCCTTGGACACTTCAAAATCCCTTTTTTCCCTTTTAGACAGATGACATTCCATATTAATGCTAAATAAATCTGATCAACACACTGCTAGTGAAGTTAGATAAACTAGCATTGGAAAGAAACAATTACTAGACAAACTATGTTACTAAGCTTTGAATCAAAACTAAGAGTCAGTCAACAATATATATATGATCCATGGCGTCTACTAGTGAAATTACAGAAAACAAAGCAACCTGTTCATATATCATAACTACATCCTTTTATGTTTCTGCAAAAAGGAAAAGAGAAACTTTTTATTTGATTGTTTCTTAAACATCTAGTGAAATACATCTACTGGAAAATATGTACTGATATTTTTGAAAAGTACATTAAAGAATTCAATTTGTAAATTGTACCAAAACAAAACAGTCCAGCTATTACAAACAGTCCATACCACAAAACAGTCCACTAATTCACTTCATAAATTCTGCCATTTTTTATGAAGTGAATTAATAAATACACTTCATAAAAAAATACCATCACATTAGTATTGAGCAACACAATAATGCAAATACACTTCAACTTGTTTGTTCTGAAAACAGTCCTTGAGCAACATTGCTAACCAGCATATCTAGGGGCTTTAACTTGTGGCTTGAATATATAAATAAGTGGGAAATCATATAATCATATAAACATGTGGGTTGATTGTTTGTTCTGAAAACTGTTTGCTAACCACCTCCCCTTGTTCCTTTGAAGATTGAAAGAAAAAGAAACTTCAGAAAGTGCAAATATATGCTTCAATTTGCTTACGTAGACTACATAATAAGGTATGCATCCACTAAAATCAAACCGATTGACCATATGAAGGTTATGTGGAGCTCCAATGGACATAATGTAGCCACTTGGGATCCCAACCCCTTCTTACTTTTGAGTACTAATTGTTTAGAATATTAAGGCAAAACTTAACATGGGTAGTTTGGTCACAGGGGAGTAAGCACAAGTCCGACTGATTATGTATCTCTATTTGACTTGATGTATAGCTATTTTTATGGCAACATTGATTTGCAATTTCACATCTAAGACCATAAATCAACCCAACAACTCAACCTACCCTTGTCTCAACTATTTCAGGCATACCACACTTTTCTTTTGTTTTTATCTTTTCTACCATTTAATCCTAGTGGTGCCATAAAACCAACCCAGAACAAAATTGAGGCAGCAATGAGTGCTGCTAGTCAGTCATACAATGCTTTCCATTAAAATTTTACTTGTCCAAGTCTGCATTTTACTTATACAAACAAACAAAAAAAATGTCAACCATTAAGTTGGCAGTAATTTGTACCCTCACGGATAAACAATATGCCCAAATCATATAACAACTGCGAGTCCAATATGCCAAAACAGAGATGCTAGAGAATCTTCTACCCAATATCAAATGCAATAAAATACCAAGCAAGTCTGTGGCAAATATTATACACCAAGCAAATCTGTGGCAAATATTATACACCATAAATACACCATACCATTTCATCCTCAAAAGAATAAAAAATAAAAAAATAGCAGTGCATTTACCCAAATTGCACAACCAGATTTGCTATATAGGGTAGAGCCAAACCAATTCGTAGAGAAAATTGAAGAACCTTCTAGACGATTCCCTTCTCCAAAAGATTGTGATAAAATTATCATAAAAGCACCAAATTAATCAAAAAAATAATAAACAAATCGGTTTAAGGAATCTAATGAATCAAATGTTCTAAATTAAATGTTTAAATGTTTAAAATTAGCCTCAGTTGGAAGGGAAATTGAAAGAAACTTATATGAAATTGTCTAGTGACATGCAACCCCCAAATTAGATCAGCTGATGCAGAAGTATGCGTGCATTAAGATAAGATAAAGAAAATGTATTGAATAATATGTCAAAGCAGTAGGCAAAAGGAAGAACTAGAGGAGAGATTTTGCTTTCCAAAATGAACCTTAAAAACCGATCTACATGAGATTAAAGACTGGGGTCTCTAGAGTGACAGGTGCGAGCTGAGAGAGAACCTGAGAGACTAGTGGTGACGGCATCAACCTTTGGAAGTGGACAACTCCAACTGAAAACCGCGCGAAGCCCTGTGCTCATACCCACTAGGTGCTCTCAGGCAGTGACGCCACAACATGCGCTGTTAGTCGGTGGAGCGTAGGGTCCAACCAGCCACCAAAAAATCCACAGTTCGGCGACATTGGAAGCTCGACTGAGTCTTCTGGGTTTGATCGTGGTGGATGTAAGCCGTGGGAGTTGTGCTCGTCTCGTCTACTCCCGACCCTTTCCTCTCTGCGAAATTATCTCCCCCAAGCCCTAATTGACCCAATATGGAAATGGTCGATCATGGGAGGATTTCATGAAATGGGAGAAAATAAGAGAGGCTCTTGTAAAATTTGGTAGATTTGGTCTGAGGAAGGTAGCGAAATTTTCCCGTTGAAATTGGAGGAAAGGGTGTAACAACCCGCTAGAAATTCATTGGTGGAATTTCTATTGACTTTAGGAACCTCGTGAAAATCCTATTAGTTTTCATGAATCGACCAATCGCGTAGGTTTTAGTCTATCAACATAGTCAGTGTTATCACTCACTATGGTGCTAGAAATATGAGTTGAATTATTTGAGATAGTTAGAAGTGTCAGAATGTATTATGGTCTACGCTGTTAGACTCAGTTGATTATTTAAGATTTTATAGCGTAATAACTCATTTTCATAATTTCGGACGAAACGCATGTTGGAAACTGTGATTTTATTTTTATGGGTATTTCGGGGTTGAATTTCGGTAAACGATTTTCACTATAGGTTAATATGAATATTTAGGATTTTTCAGTACTAAGTTTATTATATATATTTTTTGGAGTGAATAGTAACCTCGGTAAGCGCACCAAGTGCAGTGTTTTCAAAATCACATTGTGGAATGTCCAAATTAGGTTAGAGAAGTTATATTTGGACACTTGGCAAGATTTTAGCCACACATAGTGAATAGTATTAGACACTTGGCTCAAAGAGGAACCATGAGTTGGATTATGAAGGAATCAAAGTGTGAGATCATGCCACCTAAGCGAAACCCTATTCTTTTTCATCTGACCAACCAATTTTGTGCCAGACCAAAGAGAGTTTCAATCCTACTGAAACCCTAAATGGTTGGAATCCAATTGAAACCTCAAAAGCTTGGTTGAAATCGAAACCCTAAACGGTTTCCCCAAACCCTAAAGTTGGCCTCTACACTCTTTTTAATACGATTTCTAGCATTGTGTTTAATCACTTGATTAAATCATTTCCACATGCTATTAATTCCAAATTCTTGTTATGACATCATTATCCAACCTTTTAAACCTTAGAAATTTGATTGGGCCAAGAAAAATTGGATTTGGGATTAATAGCATCTCAAACCCTAACCAAACCCTTTAAACCCCAAATTGAAGCCCACTTGGTTGAGGCCCACCATGACCCACGAATTTGGCCACCTTGGCAAAGCTTCTTGAAGAAATTTTCTCCCCCCACATGGCAGGCCATCCACTGCCCTTGACTGCCCCAAATAATTCCTTGATGTGAGGGAAAGAGCCACCTCATCACACCCCTTCTAGAAGGCAGCAGCAGCAACCCACTCCCCCTCCACTTTATGTCACATAGCCACCTTCAATCGAGGGTTATTCAATCCCATACCTCACCCTTCACAAGTCTAGAGGAGTGCAAGGCACCCTTTCTTTCATTTCATCACTTTTGACCTCGTTCTTAGAGAGAAACTCAAAAGGGCTCTCTCCGGCAGATTTTGGGGTCGTTGTGCGTGGCACGTTTTGACCTTTTTAAGGTATTTTAGCATAATAACTCCTTCATAAAATTTGTTCTTCGTTGAGTCTAGTTTCCATGGATATCTTATTTGTCTCATTCCATTCTCATTTGATCTGTCAAAAGTATTTTTAACCATAGAAAGGTCATTCTAGGCGTGAAACTGGAGAGTATGTTATGTTTTGGAATTTTTGACCAAGCTAATGGACATATCTTGGTCCGAAAAGTTTATGTAGTGTTGTTAGCATGTGTTTATGAATGTTAATTGAGGTTTTATTGCATCACTAAAGCATTTGATGATAGATTTCCTTAGATCTAGAAACTTGAAAACTGGAAGTGAAAAGATTGTTTCTGTTTTGGAAAAGTTTGAATATTTCGTGGTCTAATCTTACTCCAAAGGCTTTGATATTTTTATGTGATGATTCTAAGTCTCTTATTTGCATCTTAGGATGTTATTTTGAAGATTTTTAGTATTAGTTCCAGAGATATGATTTTTCTATGCAAGAGGATTTTGGTTAGGCCTAAGATTTGATGTTGTTGAGTTAGATCCATGTTTTATTGAGTTTTAGCCATGTGATTTTAAATTTGATGGCTGGATCTTCTTTAGTACACATTTTTAAATCATGTGATGTTTTAGTTTGAAGATCACATGTCTTTAAGCCATGGATTAAGAGATTTATCAAAGTCAGTTGAGAGAAAAGTTTCAGTTTTTGGACCAAGTGTAAAACCAAAAATTCTAAGTGTTGTTTTGTGATTTTTGATGACTTTTGTTTGATGATTTAAAGCATGGTTTATCTTAGGATGATGTTATGACTATGTTAGAAGTAATATTTGATTTTTTTTGGAATTCTTGGAGATGTTTTTATTAAGGTTAAAATTTGTGATTTAAGGGTTTACTTTTGTTAAAAAGTTTGGTGTTGATGATTAGCTTTTTCTTAATGGATATTTTAAGTGTGTTTTAAACTTAGGATGGAAAGGTATTTGTTGCAAAAATTTGGTTTGATCATGAGTTTTTAAAATTTGAAGGAATTGCAACAAATCAAGAGAAATATAGCTTATGTAAGTTTTGGACCTATAGAGTTTTAATCGTTGTGTATGGTTTTAAATTTTTCTGAGTTGATATTTGAGTTTAGGACAAAATTTACATGAGGAATATAAATTTTGATCATTTTTAGAATTAGGATGTAAAATCCTTAAGTTAGGGATAAAATGGTCATTTTTCCACATGTAGAGGGTAAAATGGTAATTTTGCTCTAAATTGTATCTTTTCACATTTTTAATTGTTAGTAATTAAATTTCTAACTTTTAGAATGCCCTCTTACAGTCCTCATGTTTTGCGCTTTATTCTCATAAAACGCGACGATCGAATTAAATTAGCTCTTAACTTACTATCAGTTTGCTATGTATGTGTGATAGGTAAGGAAACTACAGTTTATGTTTTTATGTTGTTATATATCCCATGCCATGTCATTACATGTTTATCTGTTATACGAATTATTCTATCATGAAATACTTATCTGTTACATAATATATTCTGTCACATGTTACTATCTGTTGCAAGTATGTCACATTATGTATGCCATCTGTTACATGTATGTCATGTCACGTAATATTTACTGTCACATGTTATGCCATGTTATAAAATATTGTCTGTTATATGTTATGCCATGTTACAAAATATTATCTGTTACACATATGCCATGTTATGAAATGTTGTCTATTACACATATGTCTCAAAGTATGTCATGTCAGTCATCTTACGTTTATGTCATGTTACGCTACGTCAGGACTTATGTCTTTTCATATTCATGTCATCCTGTCTCAACAGTCTTGTTAAGTTATTCATGTCAATCACGACCCTAAGCGCTAGAATGGGGTAATATCTTAGTGGAACTCCTTTGTTCACGCTGGAGTGTTTAAATAGGTGTGAAATTCCCTGGGTTGACGAAGTATAGTTAATAGGTTGCGAATGGGGCTAACTAATTGGTCACGGGAGCGCTCTGGGCACTAACGCCGATGGATCCATACTTTATTTTACACGTGTCCATAGCAAGTGTGGTGCGAACAATTCATAGGGCCACAACAACTGTAGAGCATGAAGTATGGGGCCACAACAACTGTGGAGTACCTATTAACGTACTCACAACTGGTATAGATACCTGTGTTGTGATGTGGTAATCAGCAGGGAGACACGGCTCAAGGGGACCTGTGTAGCACCCATATGGTCACTTAAATGATTAAGTCTATTGAATAAGATTCCAAATTCATATATTTCACGTTCAAGTCATGTTTCACGTTATGTTATGTTGAAGTTTACGTTCATGTCAAGTTTCAAGTTTGTGTCACGTTCTTGCTATGTTTCAAGTCCATGTTATGTTTCAAGTTCACGTTCATGTCAGGTTATGTTCACGTTCATGTTATGTTCAAGTTCACATTCATATTATGTCATGTTCACGTTCACGTTATGTTTCAAGTTCACGTTTATGTTATGTTATGCTTAGGTTCACGTTATTTTCAAGTTCATGTTCAAATTATGTATGTTCATGTTCATACTATGTTTCAAGTCCATGTTATGTTTCAAGTTCACGTTCATGCTATGTTGCTAGTCTATGTTATGTTTTAAGTTTACATACATGTTATGTCATGTCAAGCTAAGTTTCAGTTTCAGTTCAAGTTATGTTAGCTCATGCCATGTTTTGTCAAGTCATGTTATGCTTATTATAGCATGCCATGTTATGTCAAGTTATGCTATGTTACGATTGACTTTGATTATGCATTCATGTTTTTACTGCCATGCATGCATCATTAACTTGTGTGGAAGTTTTCTATTAACTTTTTGAGATTGGTAATCAAATCTCACCGTGGTAGTCCCAACTACCATTCCCCTTGAATGGTAGGCGATGTGTTAGGATCAGAGCAAGGAGCAGACACTGGCAAACTGGAGGAGGTTGACTAGACGCTGTAGACGCAACGTGGAGTTTGCAGCCTCTATAGTTAGGTCTTTGGATAGTATTCCGGCATTGTTAGTCGAGTTACGCAAGTTACTCAACGAACTTGCCCGATTGTATATTTTGGCAATGTAATTATGGAGTCAGGTGTTCGTTGTTTTGAGATTACACTCTTCTGAGAACAGTACTATAATCATGGATGTTTATTTTGTTAAGTATGCATAGATTATGTTTTAACTATTTAGGATATTATAAGTTTGGTGCATAGTATTGCTCAAGAAAAAAAAAATTATTCCCTGCGAATATTGCATAATGCTATATGCATGTTAGAAATATTGCATCTTATATGTCATGAACGGGGGCAGGTAACCTTGTGTTGCATGTCCCGACGCTTCGAATGTCCCTCCGATCCCAAGCGGAATCTGGGGGCGTCACAATGGGAGATCGAGTGCGCGCCACAGGAATTTCCCACCGTTTGGTTCATGGAAATGGGTTTGCACGCGTATAATATAAGGGGTTTTTTTTGGCAGCGAAATATGTTTGTGGCAACATATATTTTTTTACAGCCATTTTAAGTGATGCGTCGGCATGTCACTGCAATAGAGTAATTCTTTTTCCACAAGCACACTTTGTGACAAAAGCCAAGTATTTCCCACCATGGTTTGTCTTGGAAAAATTTGTTGTGGGAAAAAGCCCATTTTGTTGTAGTGATGCATATCTACTTTAAGTTATTATTTTTAAAAAATATAGTTTTCGAAGCATGATGCTTTACTTTTGTTATCAGGTCATTCAATTCTGTATTAAATGATCAAGAATCTGAGTAGTTTACATTTAAAAGAACTTGAAAGGCCATATCAATAACTATTAGATAAATTAGAATCTTAAGATCAGAATGAAACATTTCGTACTCTTTTTCAAAGATTAATCTTCTTTACTCTATCAATGCGACATTTAAAAAAGTTCACAATCAAGTTATAAGTAAAATTAATATATAAGCAATAATTTTGGCACACAACTAGCAATAAATGATGTTTTGACCATGAGTTCAGAGTGAAAGACAAACATGAGCCATTAGGCGCGTTATAGTACTTCTTGGCCAAAGTATCCCAAGAAGTTTTGGCCAACCTATTCTTCTTAATTTCAGAAAATATGTTTCGCTCAGATGAATTTTGAATCGCTTTTAAAGCGATAGCATTCTTCTTGCTCCAAACTTTAAAAGCACCTTCATCTTCTTCCTTCCTAGGAGGTTCGGTTTCCACTACGTTCCAAAGATCTTGAGCCATCAAATAGGTTTTCATTCTAGCACTCCAGTCCTCATAATTATCTTTGTCAAGAACATCGCGAACAACTGCGCCCGCTCGAATCGGGCATTGTTTGAGCATGCGTGTGTTAGTACCTAAGTTAGTATTTTTAGGCATTTTATATTCTTTAGCCAGAGCATCCCAGACAGCTTTAGCCAAACTAATCTACCTAATTTTAGAAAATGTCTGATCGGCATGAATTCTGAATCACATGTAAAGCCAAGGAGTTCTTCTTGCTCCAAGCTTGAAATAAATCTTCATCTTCTTTTTCCTCTGGAGGTTTGGTAGTTGCTTCAACTATGTCCCAAAGATCTCGAGCCATCAAATAGGTTTCTACTGTAGCACTCGAACCCACATACTTATCTTCGTCAAGCTCTTCACAATCAAGCTCATGTAGTACTACTGCAGTACTCAAAGCAACCTTTTATTGAGCGAACGTACATCGATCTAATTAATTAAATAGCTTAATATAATATAGCTAGAGACAAAAAGGGGGAGAGAGAGATAGACTTGAGCTGGTATTTTCAGGCACTTTATACTTTTGTGCCAAAGTATCCCAAGCCAATTTAGCCGAAGTAATCTTCCTTATATGATAAAATGAGTCCGGTCGACATGAATTCTGGATCACATGTAAAGCGATGGAATTGATCTTTCTCCAAGTCTGACAAGTAGCTTCATGGTCTCCATCTTTCAGATTTTCGGTGGTTAATTCCTAATCTAGAATTTGTTCGAAATATTCTAAAACACTTTGTAAACTAGAGTATATGTAAAAATATAACAAGAACAAATTAGAAAAAGAGAACTCGGTGTTGAGGCACGTTGTGGTGGACGCTTTCCTTAGAGTAGATTCCGCCACCTCCAAATTTAAACATGCACTAGCCTTTTTGACAGTCTACTCCCAAGATACAACAACGTCGTTTCTCGTTAATCTTCTTGTCAGTGCATACAAAAGAGATCCTTGAACTTGATATAAAATAGCCAAAGCCCAAAGAAAGAAAGACAAAAAGAAGGAGCAAGTGTTTCTCTAAATTTTGTAGAGAATTTGGAGTCCATGAATTTGTGGGTGGGGTTCCCTATTTATAGAGAATGAAATGACACTTGTAAAAAATTACAACTGGAATGAAATGACATTTGTGAGAAGTCATAACTTATTTGAATGAAATGGTACTTGTGGAAAGTCACATCATATAAATGAAATGGTACTAGTAAAAAGT
This sequence comes from Pterocarya stenoptera, assembly GCA_003123785.1. Taxonomy (NCBI): domain Eukaryota; kingdom Viridiplantae; phylum Streptophyta; class Magnoliopsida; order Fagales; family Juglandaceae; genus Pterocarya; species Pterocarya stenoptera. Next base: position 652,212 of record QEOT01009642.1, read on the forward strand.
CACATCATATAAATGAAATGGTACTTATGAAAAGTCACAACTAAAATGAATGAACACTTTTAAGAAGTCACAACTTCTCAAATATTAGTGAATACATTGAAAATGTTTTTAATTCAGCAAAAGACACAACCCTTTGTTTGGTTGGCAAGCGGTTAAGACTCATATCCCTAAGAGGCATACATTGGTTCAAGTTACCATGATACCTTTTCATTTAAATCTAGATAACCAAATCGATACATTGAACAATGGTAATGGTTCATATTATTTTTTACTTTACATCAAATATTTTAATCTTTTCTAAGTTTAAAAACCACAATTCTCCCACCTGATTAAAATATTTTAAAGGACAGAGTAGAATAAAGTTTTCTTTGGACTAAGTATTATGCATCAATAGAGGTAGCTTGCGGCTTTGAACGTCTACCTAGTGTTAGTGTGTTTCCATCTGAAAGATCCATGGTGAATGAAGTCTTGAGCCATAATTTTTTAACTCTAGGTTTCTCCACATCACACATATAGTATGGCATATATCAGGTTCTTTTCAAGATGGTACATAAAGGTCGTGCACTGTATCTTGGATTCATGAGCACTCTAGGGAATAACCCAATTACCATAGACTGTAGCCCCACAGTCACACTCACATAGGTGAATCCTCCAAGGGTACCTGCAATTCAATACCTTGCCTTAGTCTTGGACTCATTCAAAGCATTTTGCTTTTCCTTTGCCATTGCATTTGTAGCACTCACACCCTAGGGATAGACCTATTATAATATTTTAATAGTGCTATCCAGTCACTCAAATAGCTTGTTCTTCCCATTGAACTTTCTTCTTGGGATCTCTAGTCAGGAAGGTTGGGTTGCCACTACCGGTGACCTAATTAATGGGTTTCAGTCCCATCCCCTTGATATACGTATAACCTTCGACTTTGCCAGTCCTTTCGTCAAAGGATCCGCTAGGTTATCTTTTGACTTTACATATTCCAAAGTCAGGTATCTATTCGTTATCAGGTATCTTATCGTAGAATGCCTGATGCTCAAATGTCTCCTCTTATGATTAAAGTGTTTATTATTACAAACACTTATCACAGCTTGATTGTCACAAAGAACAAAAATAGCTGTTATTGGTTTTTTAACTAGTGGAATTTCTGATAATAAATTCTTAAGCCACTCAACCTCATGTGCAGTAGTATTCAAGGCTATTAATTCAGCTTTCATAGTAGATCGTGAAATCATAGTTTGCTTGGACAATCTTCAAGCCACAGCTGCTCTATCGAGAGTGAAAATATATACACTCGTTCCCTTACAATCTACTGTGTCAGTTACCCAACTAGCATCACTGTATGCTTCTAATACAGTAGGATATCTAGAATAATGGATACCATATGTCATGGTTCCTTTCAAATATTTAAGAATTCTTTCCAATACCTTCCAATGAGAATCATCAAGCCTACTAGTATATTTGCTAAGTCTACTCACAACATATGAAATATCAGGTCTAGTAGAATTAGCAATATATAGTAACGTACCAATAATCTGAGAATATTTCAGTTGTGACACAGGATCTCCAAAATTCTTACTTAAATGCAAACAATGATCAAGAAGAGTACTGACAAGTTTTCATTCGAATCTCTCAAACTTTTTAAGTATCTTTTCAATATAATGAGATTGATTTATGCTAATACCATCACGAGATCTCATTAATTTAATACCAAGAATTACCTGTGCCTCTCCCATGTCTTTTATGTCAAAATTCTTAGATAAAAAGTTTTTAACATCAAGAACAATATCTATATTGGTACTAAAGATGAGAATATCATCGATGTAAAGACATAGCATTACGCATGCACCATCAACTATTTTAGTTTATAAACACTTATCAAATTCATTTATCTTGAAATCATAAGATAAAACTATTTCATCAAACTTTTGGTACCATTGTTTAAGGGTTTGCTTTAAACCATAGAGAGATTTAATAAGTTTACAAACTTTCCTTTCCTGTCCTGGAACCACAAACCTTGCTGGTTGATCCATGTATATCTCTTCTTCTAGATCGCCATTAAGAAATGTGGTCTTTATGTCCATTTGGTAGACCTAAAGTTTATGGATCAATACTAGAGCAATTAGAACATGAATTGTGGTTATTCTAGTAACAGGAGAGTACGTATCAAAATAATCGATACCCTTTCTTTGTGTAAAGCCTTTTGCAACCAGCCTATCTTTAAATTTATCAATAGTACCATCAGGTCACAATTTCTTTTTAAAAATCCACTTACATCTAATGGTTTTACATCCAGGAGGAAGATCACATAAGTTTCAAGTGCCATTAGTTTTAAGATATTCCATCTCATTACTTACTGCTTCTTTCTAGAAAGTAGAATCAATGGAAAACATGGCCTTCTTGAAAGTCAAGTTGTTTTCCTCCATAGAATAAGTATAAAAATCATGTCCAAAATCCTTTTCCTTTCTAACTCGTTTTCCTCTTCCAAGTTCATTTTCTAATCCAGATGCACTATCAGCATTAGATATAATGGTAGGTTGACGACTGGAGGAAAGAAAACTTACTGTAGATAAAGATATTTCTAACTTATTTTTTAAAGGAAATAAATCTTCAAAGAATGTTGCATCCCTAGACTCCATGATGGTGTTGAGATCAATATCTTGGACTTCTGATTTGATAATAAAAAAACCTATATGCAAAATTATGTCTAGCATACCCAATGAATCTTGGATCTACTGTGTTGGGACCTAATTTCCTTTTCTTAATTTTTGGAACATTAACCTTTGCAAGATAACCCCAAACTCTAAAGAAATTAATATTGGCTATTCTACCATTCTAGAGTTCATATGTTGTCTTGTTAGATCCCTTAAATGGTAATCTATTCAAGATAAAATAATATGCAAGTATTGCTTCCCCCCACCATTGCTTAGGTAGGTCGGAACTAGAGAACATGCATTTCACCATATCTACCAAGGTTCTATTTTTTTTTAGAAACACTATTAGATTGAGGACAATATGGAGCCGTTTCCTCATGTATGATACCATTCTCCTCACAGTATTGAACCAATTGATTAGAGGAGTATTCACCTCCTCTATCAAACCTGATAATTTTAATATTTCTCTCCAATTGGTTTTCAACTTTAGTTTTATAGACCACAAATTTACTAAATGATTCATCTTTTGTTTTCATCAAGTAAACATAACAAAATTTGGATATATCATCTATAAAAGTAATGAAGTATTTATTACCACCTTTAGAGGAGACACTATTTAAATAACAACCATCACTATGAATTAATTCAAGTAGTGATGAATTTCTTATAACAGATTTTAATGGCTTTCTAGGCTATTTTGATTGAACACATTAAACATTTTTCATCCAAATCAACCAGAACTTTAGGAATAATATCTAAATCTATTATTCTTTTAATATTATGATAATTAACATGGCCTAATCTAGCATGCCNTCCTGTCCAAGTGTGAGCCTTTTCTGCAAGTTCATTTAAATACTCTATTGCCTCATCTGGATCCTTCTGCAAAAATTCACCATTACACATCATTTCAATGAATTGATGCTCTCTAGGAGTAAGACCTTCATAAAAATAGCTAACTAGACGCCAGCTTTCATAACCATGATGGGGACACAAATTAAGTGTTTCTTTAAAACGTTCCCATGCTTGATATAAAGTCTCACTATCCTTTTGTGTAAAAGTTGAGATTTGTCTTTTCAAAGCGTTAGTCTTATGATGAGGAAAGTATTTATTGAAAAAAATTTGGGTCATCTCAGCCCATGACCCGATCGACCGTGGTCTCAATGAATACATCCAACTCTTTGCCTTATCCTTTAATGAAAAAGGAAAAAGCTTAAGTCTAAAAGCATCGATAGTGCCAGGTTGACTATTGAAAGTAGCAACAACCTCTTCAAACTCCCTTATATACACATATGGATTTTCACTCTCCAAACCATGAAAAGTAGGGAGAAGTTGTATCATACCAGGTTTGAAGTCCACTGGAGGAGTATTAGGAGGAAATAAAATGCATGATGGTGTTGCTGTGCGTGTAGGGTGAAGATACTCTTGAAGAGTCCTAGTCTGATTTTCGTGCACACTCATGTTAGATGAAGAAATTGATAAAATAGAATGGGAATCAGAATCAGAAGGCGTGTCAAACAAATTGTCAAAGAGAGTATCGGTGTCTACTTGAACTCTCTTTGCAAATCTTCCCAACTCGTCTCTATATCTACGCATGCAAGCATTGATATAGAAAAAAAAACCAAGATTATAAAATGATGTGAATATGAAAACACTGCCACAATTTTTTTTTTATATATTTTACCACATTTGCAATCCCCGGCAACGGCGCCAAAAACTTGTTGCGTCTAAACTTTTACCCATTATTTGAATAAAAATTCAGAGCAGTTTTGCCTGCAAGTATACAGGTGTCGTAGTACGTTACAGGATCGAATCCACAAGGATTGACTAATGTGATAAAGGGAATAAAATGAAAGGAGATTTAAAAAAAATAAGAACATATAAAAAAATGAGATTACTGGGTTGAGAATTTTAAACGTAACAGAATATAACTGAAACAATAAAGTAAATTAATATGGAGAACGACTAAGGTTCCGAGGATCCATCTAATAATTTATAAAATTGTTTCATATCAATTTAACTCAGTTAGACTAGAATAATGATTCCGTCTAACTGGAAAATTTAACATTTAAGCCCAAGAAAATTAATTACCAAATATTAAGTTTGAATAATTGATAGTATAGACGTTCACAAGTCCAATTAATTACCACAGGGATTTTTCAAGCATTCACTGTATTCGGAAATCACAATGAATCAAGAGAAATATATAGATAATTAACGTTTCTAAAAATAATACCAGTCAATTAATCAAACTCACAATATGAACTCTATTATTGATATGAAATAATATTTAAATTATTAGACTTCACCTCTTCACCTTAGTGTAAAAAAAATTAGCCAACCATGTTTATCACAATAACCATGGAATTTAATGATCTTTTCTCCATTAGAAAACTAAAATAAAATACAACACCAAATCTTACAAAACAAACTTAAAGAAAATAAAATTAACTCTCAAGCGGAAATAAATTTAACGAAGCAAAGAAATAAAAGTTGCATTAAAATAAAACACTGCACGTAAAACACTAAAACTGAAAAAAATAAACACTGCATGTAAACTGATCTTTCATTCTCTCTCCACTGCCCCGATACCCTCACTCTCTCACAAACTGAACTCCTCTCTTTCAACTCTCGATCCCTCTCCCTCAACTGCTCTCTCTCAACTATCCCGATACCCTCACTCTCTCACAAACCGAACTGCTCTCCCTCAACTCCTCTCTTTCAACTCTCGATCCCTCTCCCTCAACTGCTCTCTCTCAACTATCCCGATACCCTCACTCTCTCACAAACTGTCTCCGAACTCCTCTTCTTTTTCTCTCCGAACTCCCTCTTCTTTTTCTCTCCGAACTCCCCAAAAACCTGATGCCCTCTCCCAACTCTCTGCTCCCCATTTTATAGGCTTCAAAAAAGAATAAACAACTCAACTCAGAGCATGCACGTTCGGCTTTTATTTATTTTTTTTATTTTTTTTCTGTTTCAGCTGCCCACCCGCATGCGTCTTCCTCTTCTTTTTCTTTCTTCTTTTTCTTTTCTTTCTTTCGCTGCCCACGTTCGTCCATCACTCTCTGTCTCCACGTTCGTCCATCATTCTCTGTCTCCGCGTGCACCATTATTATCTGTCTCCTTGTGCACCATTATTATCTGTCTCCTTGAAGTCAGCTGCTGCAGGCATGGTGGAGTCTCGGCTGGTGGAGAGGTGCAGTGGTGATTGATGGAGTTTTTTTTCAGTAGGTGGAGGAGCTTGGTGGCGTCGAATGGTGGCGTGGAAACTGCGGTTTCGTGCACATCCTGGACGGAGGTTGAAGATGACGAAAACGACAAGTCGTTTAGCAGAGAACGAAATTTAATTACTGGGGGAAACGACAAGTCGTTTTCATCAGTTGACTAAACGACCTGTCGTTTAGCATACGATAGTTTTGGCTCTTAGCTGTAAACGACATGTCGTTTTTCCGTTTAAGAAAAACTACATGTCGTTTAGGCAATTCTGAAAAACAGAAAAATAAAATAAAATTAAAAGAAAATAAAATAAAATAAAAATTAGACAAACAAAATTAAATAAATAAAAAATAAAAATAAAACTTAGACAAGTAAAATAAAATAAAATAAAGAAATTAAACACAAGATGAAAAATAAAATATAAGAGTGTGTTGTGCATTTGAAGAATTTATTGCTCAAATAAATCACAAGTTATAAAATCAAACATAAACTATGCTTTTAATCAATTTTAATTCACAACTTGGATTTATGCCTCTTAATCAATTTTTTCATCTAAAACAAATGATAAAATAATAAAACAATATAAAAATATATTGGTTTTAAATGTATAAAATATGCAATAATGCAGCTCAATCACCATATTGAATAGGAACATGTAGAAAATGCAAATTTATTATTAGAATCGAATTTGTCTACTACATTATTTTGAATATTTAGAATATTTATTACAAACAAACCACCACTCACATAACATTTCCCCACAAATGACCCATATTTAGTTACAATAACTTTATTAGATTGAAATAATAATGTGTAGCCTGCCCCATTAAGTAAAGATCTACTAATTAGGTTTCTCCTCTCCTCTAGTACGTAAAATACTTCTTCTAAAGGAAGAGTATTTCCAGACGTTAATTTGAGTTCAATTTTTCCTACTCCAAATACTTGTGCAGTGGTGGAGTTACCCATCATCACTTTCATGCCGCTTGTATCCTGATATGTTGAAAATTTATTGTTGTTAGAAGTGACATGCACATTGGCTCCTATGTCTACTATCCAATCAGTAGCACTACAAGCCAGATAAACTTGAGGACTTATGGTTACATACTGTTCATCGGTTCCAATGAAATCAGTCTCGAAAAGCACCATATGAGCTTGTGAGTTAGGCGATTTTGGTTGTTCATTGCCTTGATATTTCCTCTTCTTATAGCGATAATTTTTGGCCAAGTGACCCGGTTTGTTATAGTTAAACCAAATGGGTCTCTTATCATTTTTGTTGATATAGGACTTTGGTTTCAAATTATTTTCATAATTAGTTTTATCCTTATTGAATTTGGACTTTTGATGTAATGGGTTCTTATGTGTTTTATGGCCTTCTATAATATTTGTTTTAGACTGAAAATCAGAAACCAATGGTGGGATAGGATCATTTTCCAAGTGTTGTTCTTAGATCATAATGGTAGAGATTAAGGTTTCCATGGTCATATCTTCAGTCTTATGTTTAAGAGATAGACCAAAATTCTTCCATGAAGGAGGCAACTTGTCTATTGTACAAGCAACTTGGAGACGCTCAGTAATACCCATTCCCCGTTAGGCCAATTCATGGTAAAGAATAGTTAACTCATGAGCTTGCTCTACAATAGATTTGGAATCATCCATCTTAAAGCCAAGAAATTGGCTTGCGGTGTACTTATCCATTCCTGCATCTTGTACACCATATTTCTTATCAAGAGCATTCCAAATATCTTTGGCAGATTTAATGTGTAGGTAAACATAAAAAAGTGTATCACTTAAACGATTGAAAATCCTACATCTACATAAATTATCTTTTTCTGCATATGTTTGCAATTCGATAGTACGTGCGGGCTCATGCAAATCATCAGAAGGAGAATCATTTTCAATAACAAAATCTAATCCAAGCATTGTAAGAAATATTTTCATCTTTTCTTGCCAACGCTTAAAATTGACTCCTCTAAATTTTTTGGGTGCAATAGGTTCGTTTGAAGTCATGGTGGCAACCAATCAATTAAAACACACATCTAGCTTAACAAAGAGAATATCTACTCTAAGATTGTTGGAAATATTCTGAAATGCTTTGTAAGCTAGAGTATATGTAAATTAACAAGAAAAAATTAGAAAGAGAGAACTCGGTGTTGAGACACATTGTGATGGACGCTTCCCTTAGAGTAGATTTCGCCGCCTCCAAATTTAAGTACTAGGTTTCTTGACAGTCTACTCCTAAGATATAACAACGTAGGTTCCCGTTAATCTCCTTGTCGGTGCATATAAAAGGAGATCCTCGAACCCGATATAAAATAGCCAAAGCTCAAAAAAAGAAAGAGAAAATAAAGGAGCAAGTGTTACTCTAAATTTTGTAGAGAATTTGGAGTCCATGAATTTGTGGGTGGGGTTTCTTATTTATAGAGAATGAAAGGGAACTTGTGAAAAGTCACAATTGGAATGAAATGACACTTGTGTAAAAGTCTCAACTTATTTGAATGAAATGGTACTTGTGAAAAGTCACATCATATAAATGAAATGGTACTAGTGAAAAGTCACATCATATAAATGAAATGGTACTTATAAAAAGTCACAACTAAAATGAAGGAACACTTTTGAGAAGTCACATATTAGCGAATATATTGAAAATGTTTCTAATTCACCAAAGGACACAACCCTTTGTTTGGTTGGCAAGCGGTTAAGATTCATATCCCCAAGAGGCATACATTGGTTCAAGTTACCATGATACATTTTCATTTAAATCTAGATAACGAAACCGATACATTGAACAATGGTAATGGTTCACATTATTTTTTACTTTACATCAAATATTGTAATCATTTCTAAGTTTAAAAACCAACAGAATGTCCCAAAGATCTTGAGCCATTAAGTATGTTTTAACCCGAATACTCCAATCCAAATAATTATCTTCGTCTAAAACTTCAAGAACAGGAGCGCATAAGGTGGCCTTTGTTTCCATGAGTACGTCTAACCTAATATTATGATCACATATCCAAATATTGGTGTCAATTAGGGAATAATGCTGAGGACAATAAAATTAGGAATTAGAGCAATAAATAACAGCAGGAGCTTAATTTCAGTTTTGGTAGAGAAGTTTAATTTGCTCGTCAAAATTAGCACTATACTCGTCCAACTTTATGCAGCTATTTCCAGGCCGGCAATCTTTACCTTAGTTAGAGACTTGTGTATGTATTTCTAAAACTAGTGAGGATTGAAGCATAAGGTATAGATCAGAAATTTTCAAAGATATGTTTCGGTTTTTCTATGTACCTTCACTTGCTGTCAATCGCCAACTACGAACCCTCAATCCAACCGCTAAAACTAAAGATTTATAAAACAAGAGATATACCACACTAACTTAAGAATTAAAGGAAGAGGCGATGATGGAAGAAGAGGCCATAAACTGTTGGTTTGGAGCTTACAAGATGTAAGTATGAAGGCTTCAAAATTTCCTGTTGTAGTTCTTGATTTCCACGGCTTCAACTACTAACTCTACTTGCTGCTACGCCTCACACGGTTGCTCTACTAGTCTGTGAGAGTGGTTGAGTTGCAACATAATTCAAGGTTGAAGGTGGTGGTGGTGGTGGTGGTGGTGGTGAGGTGATTTCGTTGCTACTAGGGACAAAAGTGAGGAGAAAAATAAACCAGTGAAGGCTGGAGGGAAGTACTGTCGATCGGATCTGGCAGTCAACCGGACTTATGTGTTAATGTGATAAATGATTGTGTTGGAGGCAAATATGTGGTCTGAAAGAGATAGGCTGAAGTACAAACTGAATCTTAGCCATATATACGTACACTTACGGAAAATTTTAAGTTTTCAATTACCCCAAATTAAGGCCGGATGTGGACAACATTAAATTATTAGAATTTTTAAAATTTTTTATAATTTTGAATTTCAAATTTCAATCCAACATAAAATATTATCTTAATTTTAAATATTTAATATTTTAATCTAAACATTACCTAAACGTAAAAACCAATACAACTGTATCAAAACAAAATATAAAAATTAATATAAATTTTTCAAATTTTAAAATAATAATTATATTAAAAAATTATATTCAAACAACTTTTAACTTTATAACATTTTTATCCATTTTTTCTCTGTTTTCTTAAAACCCAATAAAATATTTACTGAAATCATTCTAGAATTATGAGATATTTCAAGTGTGTATGTTAACAAGCTTGATCGAATTAAGGAAATTGATAATAGTTTCTTTTTTTTATTATTTTGAGAATTATATTATTTAATTTATGAAATGCTGGCATTAGCACAAAATCTGTAGTCCATATTAAAAGTGTGATATACCTCGTGTTAAAATGTAATTTCTTAATTGTGTTGACCGCTTCATTCACTACAATAGATTTTGACTTTTGACTGGCACAAAAAATAATCAAACTGTCACAAATACTTTTTTTGTGATAGTTTGAAACTGTCACCATGGCCATCACCTAAAAGGCATCACAAAAAGTGTTTCAGATTTTTTCTTTTTGTGACGGTTGGAAGTCTTCTGTAAGATGTAACATTCAAACGTGATTTTTTTTTTAAAACAGTTAAAATTCATCACAGAAAATAATGTTCACACGTAAAAACTAACGTTTGAATGTTAATATGACCGATTAACATTTGAACGTAAAAAAATAGACGTTCGTTGTTTTTGCTTCGCACGATTAATATTTACGTCAGTTCGAATGCGAATGTTTACTCATAGACGTTTGAATGTAGCATTCGGATCTTAATAGAGAAGCGTTCGAACGTAAAATGTTTAACGTTTGGATGTTGGGTTGTTGTTCTAACGTATATATTCTAATCATTAGAACATTTAGATCGTTTGTGCGTGGAAAAGTTTGAACGGAGTGACTTACATTCGAACATTTTGTTGGAATTCAATGATATTATGTTTGAACGTTGGTTCAAACGTGAAGTCATGTTCGAACGTTTGTTCTTTACATTTGAATGTACTGATCAGAAATCGTAATTTCATAAAATTAGAAACTATGCAAATTGTATCATATTACACCATAAATATAACAACTAATAATGTCTTAAAGAGTTGCAAAAATAGATAATAAAAGTTTCTAATAATGATAATGATATATTCATTTCTTCTTCTTTCCTCACCTACCGCGATCCTGCTGAAGTGACATAACATGTTCCATCTGGACCAACATCTCCCTCTGTACTTTCTCTTGAACTTCAATGTGTATTCTCTCCTCCTAGTCTCTTTGTCGCTCTTGCAAACGCATTTATAAATTAGATTGTCGCGTTAAAAGAGACTCCAACTCTTGCTGTCTCTACTTCATCTGCCCAATTTCTTGGCATGCTACATCTAAATTTTTAGTAAGATTATTAACTTTTGAACTCAAGGTCGTGGAGGATGAACCGACACCCTTGAAAGAACGTCTCAAACCTCTTACCAAACTAGACTTGCTCCCTAGCACTTGTGTGAATATGTCCATGTCACTAGGAGAGGATTCCTCAGGGGCTGACTGTATCTCAATCATTAAAAGAAATGTGGAATCAAACATAATATGAATTCACATGCATAATTTATTCATAGAAAATAACCTCACTTACATAATTATCTTTAGTGATAGAATCAACCCACTCACTGTGCTCATCAGTGTGAGTAGCAGCATAGATATGAATGAGTGAGAAATTTTTAGGATCATCACGTTTCTAATAAAGCCACATTAGTAATTTAAAAAAAAAATGTTAGAATTTAAATAAAAGAATATGATAAAAATGAGTGAATTTTAATAAGTTATTGATTACCATTTTATCAGCAAGACATTGGGATGGCCTTAAGCTGGGGCGATGATGGATTGTCAAGGCCATTCTATTCTATAAATTGATAGAACTTAAGTGTTGCAGAAGAAATTAACAATATTAAATATAATATATGAAGCCAATATAGATATAAATAAGTTATAGGGAATAAATTTAGAATACTTGATAATCTGGACTTGCGAAAAGATCACAACACTTTTTCTAATAGTCTAACTTCATTTTCTAAAAAGGGGACTGAATATCATCTTCAAACGTCTCGAATTTCTTGAAGTGGTCATGACATCATCCCTTGTGACACTGAAATAATGTAGCCATCAACTCATTCACAGTTCTCACATCCTGGCTACGGCCAAAATTGATGTCGAATTCATCCTAAGAAGTGAATTGTTTAAAAAATATGAAATAAAAACATTTCTTAAAAAAATTACTATTGTATATAAACTTACTAGTACACGACTCCGAATGTGATCCTTAAAAATTCTTAGAAACCATTTAGGAAATCAACCGCTTGGATTATTATGGTCCCATATAGCGAAGTTCCTTAACGATCATGTAACGCTTGTCCTTGTGGTGGGACTTTAGAAAATGATTTTAGAAAATAGCTTTGAAAAATGAGACGGGAATTACTAACCCTTTTAAAAAAATTTTCTTTCTTTCTTGCGATATAAAAGATTGTAAGTGTAAGATAAAAATCTACTCTATAAATCTAAGATAAAGTTTAAGTGAAAATCATTAAATTAAATTAAAAGTCTTTTTACATAAATTGACTTTCATACACTATGTAAACCTTGCCTAGACTTCTATCACACTTCCCCCTCACTTTGTCCCTAGGAGGGGGAGGGATATACATAAAAAGTAAAGTGAGTATCGTTTAAAAGCATAAGTTTGAACCTCAACATTTAAAACATCCTTTAAAAGCATAAACATGAGCATCATCGTAAACATCAGTTCATTGCATCATTTAAAGTTGTTTCATAGCCTCGTTTAAAATCTCTTTCATAGCGTCAATTAAAAATACTCTTTCATCACGTCACTTTAAATATCATTTAAAAGCATTGAGCATAAACCTTAATATTTCATTTCATCATTTAAAATAAAGGTAGTAATTACTACGTATAACATCCATTCACATACATACAACTATTACTTTTGGGTGCATAAATAGGGGCTGCCAAGGAAGGCCATACATACATATACATTTAAACAATCATACCTAGCATATTTTCGTAAAACATCATTCATTTCATTTTATAAAACATCATAAAGAAAACATTTTATTTTCATTTAATATCATTTAAAAATTCTATAAAAGTATGAACATAATACTTACCTGGACTCCATGCTATACTTATTTCATGCAGTCTATTCATGTGCGTGTTAGATGACAACCTACATACATATAACCTCACATGATTCCTTTCCTCAAGTGCATAACTTAAATTTAGAAAATATAAAAACTACTTCCAACTTGGACTTTCTTCATCCAGACACACTCTTTCGTCCCAGTCCATCTTTTATATTTTCCTTTATCACGTTTCATCATTCTCAGGGTTGCAACTTGTGACTCACTTGAAGTCACCTTTCAAACATAGAGCCTCCTACTTCACGATCTTATCCTCCAAAGTGAACCTCCTTGATTTACTTTAAAGGCTAAGACACATAGTCGACTCTATCATTCTCCTCCTACCAAACCATCCACTTCAATGCATAGCTTAGACCAACCAAGTTACACATCTCAACTTAGCCAATACATACACATTCATTCATTCATTCATGTACAATCTAACCGACACTTCCTTGAAATCTTAACAATGCGTATTACACAAGTTTAAGCTAACCTTGAGGCTTAACCATCGTGTACTCATGCTTAGGACAGACTATCCATTACATATGGTAAATCTGTCCTGCACATGTGTCCAACCAATTTACACATGTATCTCACCCTTTCATCACTTAAGATCAACATATAATCCAATAAAACACCTGCTTGTTTACACAAGCCTCGTACACTTCGACGCTAATATTAAACTCAAATCCAACCAACACCTCACGGTACACAATACCTCCAAACTACATAACTTATCCCAACACTTCACTCGACCCACATGCCATACAACCACGTCATAATTACACAGCATCCAATCACTTTACACAGTTTGCAATCCCGAACTGTGCAGTGATCCCATCACCTCACATGGCATTCGGCCATTACGCAAACTGCGTAGTGATCACATCACTGTGCACAACACCATCACATCACAACTCCATACCTAGTCCCATCACTTCACAGCATGCTGGCACATCACCAACTACATCACATGGCACACACCCCATCACTCCACACTACTCACGACCATAATACAAACTGCATAGTAATGCCCATCACTTCAACTACGTCGCAGTAAAACATACTTCACAACTACAGAACCATCCCAACACTTCAAACTACATAATCCCAAACACGCTCCACAAAACAACTTCACATCACAAACAACTCCGTCCCAAAATCCACAATTCACAACGCAGCACAATCGCAACATTATTCAATAACAACTTCACAACAATATAATTCTTAGTGAAAAAGGGTTAGGAATTATACCATAGTGAGAGGCTGAATGCTTGCTGCATCGCTTGCTGTCCGACAAGATCTTGTGATGGCGACTATGCATGTGCAAGGAGAGGTCGATTTAGGCGCGGTGGTCACTGTTGTGACCCTAAGAGAGGGTTGTTTGGGGTGGCTAGGGTATGGAGGATTTCGTGGTGGCGATAGGAGGTGGAGAGCGGTGGTCTGTGGCTAGCTTGGACATGTACAATGGTGGGGGTGTGCCTGGGTGTTAGAGGCCAAAGGAGAAAAGAGAGGGATCCAAGGCCTTAGTTGACTAGGCACGGTGGTGCTTGGGTTGAGTCATGGGACTGACCCTAGGTGGCCGTGGGCAGTGGCTGCGCACGGCAGCACAGCGATGGATCGATGAAATTTGTGAGGCAGAAAGGGAGATGTGTATTTTTTAGGATAGGTTTGGGGGGTGAGATGAGAATTTTGTGTTTTGTTTTAAAGTTTAAAATATTATTTTTTAGTTTTGAGATTTGAAAAAGTTGAATTGGAATTTGAAAAAGTTATATTGGGATTTGAAAAAGTTGAATTGTTTATTATATTTTGTATGGAGATTTGAAAAAGTGTAATGATGAGATGAGATGAAGATGAGAAATCTCATCTTATCTTTCCCCCCAAACCTATCCTTAAAGTGCAGGACGGTGGATCTAGGGAGATGAGGTGGCCTACGGTGGGGCATGGTGGCTAAGGTGCACCACACCACGATCTGGGTGGAGCAACAGCGACGGTGGGTAACTCGAGGGAGCAAAGGCTACGGGGTGAGCCATGGGGAAGTCTACAGTAAGGTTGAGGCCGTGAAGGGGAGTTGTAATACCCGAGTCCTACTACGTAGATCCTTATGTCATTTTATTAATTCTTTATGTTAAATATTTTGAGATAAAGATTTTTATTATTTTTAATTATTTTATTTTAAGAAGAGAATGCTTTATTAAAATAAAGCAAGGGTATGATTTTTAAGACTTTGAAATATTTTTCCTTAGCCCTTTAACTTTATTCATTTAAGAAATGGCCCAACTATTCTCTACCATTGAATAGGTAGGTGAGGAAAATATCTTCCCACACTTAATCTCCACCATCCATCTCCCTAGTTTAGGGGACAAGCTTTGACTAAAGCAATTAAGCCCTTTCTCCCTTGGACCCGTAGGCTTCTAAGGCAAACAATTAAGTTCTTTTTTTCCTTGCACCCATCAGCTTTTAAGGCAAGAAAGGGAGAAATCCCTCAAGCCCTAAGTGAAGCCCCTCACTCTCACGAAAATACCCTCTCGGTTTCTTCTAGCCGAACGATTTCCTCTTCCCTTCTTCAAGTCGATTTCTTCCCTTTTGCCCAAGCTTAAGATTCGACCAAAATTTATTCAAGGAAAACGATTCTTCAGCTGTGAATCTTCAGATTTCTTCTCCTCTTCTCGTTTGTTGCTTGTTTCTGTGTCCTGAAGGAAAAGCCAAGTCAGGTAATGCTCTATTCTCTAGATCTCTTGTGGATTGAAACCAGGCTAAGCAAACTCATGCCGTGTATTTGGGGTTTTCGAATTTCTTGTGCTGATCGATTGTTGTGTAGTAATTCCTAGGCTGCTTTCTCTTTTGTTCCCACTAATATTTGTTCTAATTAGGTGGTAACCGAATAGAGGAATGATAGTGTTATGTGTTATGCTCTATTTTTTTTTGGTTTCCAGTCGTGTGTTTTTGCAAGGCACCTTGTGGTAGTGCTTCCTTGTGTTTTATCAAGTTTAAGCCATGTTTAATTGTGTTAAAGCCATGCCTTTATGTGTTAAATTAATGGGGTTGAAGTTTATAATTTTAGACATATTTTCCTCATGGTTTATGGCCTAAGTAAGCCACTAATAATTTTAATTAAAATAGTAAGCTTGCTTTGAGAATTCTGAATTTGTCAATTTTTTTTGTATCCATTATTTATGCTATGTTTTCAGAAAAATATGATGCTTTTCTTAAGTTTTCTACAACTCTAGTATTGTTTAGTTATATAGTTGAGATTTTGGTTAAGCAATTCAAGAGCATGAATGTACTAAGGTTACTAGCTGTCCAAGTGTTGCAGAATTTTTCTGCTATGCATTCTGTTTTGAGGCTTAAACCAACCCATTCCATTCCCTTTGTTAGTTTCACCTTTTGTTCAATCAAAGATAAATTTTAGTATGAAAAACTATTGAAAAACAAGTGACAATCAACCCTCTTGTGAGCATTGACCCTTTTGTTGGGTTTACTTTCCATACGATATTTCAAGTCATCAAATGCCCTCTTTGATGAAAATTTCAAACTTGTAGCAATTCCCTGTTCCTTTCCCTTTTTAAATAAATTCCTACCCTCTATGCATTCCTAACCTATGACTTCCATCTATCCTTCATGTAGAAAACAATGGCCTTTAAAAGGATAGCAAGTATGCTATTTACTTTTATGAGTTTCTTTGAAATGTTGGAATGAGGATTTTAATGTTTTGGCCTAGTGCCATGTATGGTGGGTAGCTAAATGGGTTAAGGTTATACCTTGTAGATAATGCTCATTAAGTGAGAATGGGTTAAGGAAAACACTTTAATTCCAAATTGGAATTAAAGTGAGCGTGTAAGGGTGTCGGTTAGTAAAGCTTAAAGTGAGATGGATATTAATGTGTTTATTCCATTTCATTGAATATGAGTTTACTTTCAAGTTCAAAGAAACTCGCTAGTAAAGCTCGCAGGTAAGTAGCTATGACCATGCTTCTTACACCAAGTTCTCTTTATGAAAGAATGTTTCCCTCTCTTATTGCAAATGTTCTTCTAATGAAAAGAGTAAATGAATATAGTATGTACAAGCCCTTTCTTGATAGCCCCTGTTAAGCACCCTATCGATTATAATTGTGTGTATGTGTATAAGGTAATGCATGCACGTAGGTTCTGAATCATGAGATTTTCATACATGCTTTCTCAAGAAACTTATTAATTATTCCTATATGTAGTATAGCATGAAAATGTATCTTGTTCATTAAAATGCATATGCATTGGACTAAGAAAGATGATGAAAATGTTTTAATTGCAAAGAAAAGGAAAGGAAAGGACTGGCATGCCTTATGCTTTAAGCGATGCTTTAAATGATGTGGAGAAAGTGTTTTAAAATGTCCCTACGAACTGATGCTTTAAACGTCCTTGAGAACTGACGTTTTAAATGTCCCTGAGAACTAACGTTTTAAAATGTCCCTGAGAACTGACATTTTAAAGTGTCCCTGAGAACTGACGTTTTAAAGGATGTCATGAATTGACGTTTTAAAGGATGCCTTGAAAGATGATGCTTAAGCTCATGCTTTTAAATGATATTTAAGCTCATGCTTTTAAATGATGTTTTTTCATGAATGAACTGTTGAATGAAAAATGACTGGACTGAAAGGACTGAAATAAATGAAAGAAAAAAAATGATTGAAAGGAAATGAATGTTTTAATGTAAGAAAATACGTAACGACCATATGAATGAAAAGGGTACCAAAGGACTGGGTAGATTGTAATGCCGGGTAGTAGTACTGGTATTGTACCCAGTGTTGTACCCTGACGGAATGGGATTCCAGAACCTATGGCCACAGGTGGAGTTTGAGTCCAAAGACCGCTAATCCCAGCACGCGGGGCATAACAATGTGCAACGGCCAAAGAAAGTGAAACATGAAAAGCGTGGTTATTTCTTAAAATGTTTATACATGAAAGCATAGTTATTTCTTAAAAGATGTTCATCCATGAAGGTAGTGTTTATTCCCTAAAATGTTTATGCATGAAAATATGGCTTATTCTTTAAAATGTTTATGCATGAAAGCATTGTCAAAGATTAGCAAACGTTTATGTATGCATATTTTCGAAAGGAAAGAATAGATGCCTAGTATGCTCACTGCATGGTGTACTACTTACTGAGCATTCGACTCACTTTTGTTTTAAATGTTTTAAACATCCAGAAAATGACGAAGAGGCTGGGGAGCAGGGCATTACTGCAGAGGGACAGGCAGACGCTTAGTGTCTTCCCTGTTGGTTTGACCTTGTGTGGATGATGGGTTACGTTTATGTATAGATCTTGTATGTTAGGATAGACTCTGAGAGTCTCTTATGGATGAATGTTTGAATAGAACGTCTACCAGGTGTTTCACTTTATTAAATAAGAAATTTAGAGTACACATGTGTCATGTTCATGCTAATTGCATATTAATAGAAAAGAAAGGAAGAAGGTAAAAGAAAGGAAAGAAAGAAAGAACAGGTATGTACGTAGCGGTCCCACCCTTCCCGGGGCTGGGTTGTTCCAGGGGCTCATCTGGCTAGTGAGGCTCGTGGGTGGGGCTGCTCATGGTGTTGGCGCGATGGTGGCGTGGTGGAGAGAAATCGAAAGGAAAAGGGGAGAGAGAGCTATGGGCTTTGGCCTGTTGCAGGGAGAGAGAGAGAGAGAGAGAGAGAGAGAGAGAGAGAGGTCCATGGGGGAGGAGATCGGAGGTGGGGAAGGTTGCCAGTGGGGTGGTGTCTGTTGGAGCTGCTGGTCTAGGTAGGTGTGCGAGAGGGGGAGAGGAATCGGGGAAGGGGGAGTGGGCGACGGTTACTGAGTAGGGGAGAGAGAAGGAAGAGGGAAAAGTGAAGGGGGGAATCTAGGGTTTGAATGATTTAATCCTAGCCCTAAAACCTAGGGTTCTTAATTTAATCTAAGGGTGGAGATTTAAACACTTACAATAAACTAACTAAATAATAGGTAGATAAAATAAAATGCAACTAAGACCAAATAAAAATCAAACTTTATTTTATAAAATAATGACCTTCATCATAAAATAAAAGATGAGTTTTATAAATATTTCTAAGAGCAATAAATCCATCTAGATAATAGAGATTTTAACATAAAATGAAATAATAAATATATAATATTCTTAAAGAAATAAAATCATTTGAATAAAAATGAATTTCTAAACTATATTATTTTCGGGCTTCAAAATATAAAGAGGCTTACTTTAAAATTAGGCTTGGTTCAATAATACCAAAAATACCTCTCTTTAAAATAATTTTGGACATTTAAAATATTTTGAAGGCTTTAAAACATTGGGTCCCATTTAAAAATCACTTGCTATGTTTAAAAATACAACTTTGAGATTTAAAACACAACGTAAGACTCGTGACCAATTGAGAGAAAAATGAGCGGTTGGTTACAAATCATTACAACTCGAGACCTTCCATAATGCTTCCCAAGAGACTAATTGTAACCATCCAAATATGCAAGTCCAACATCAATATAAATCCCCACAATCTGAAATTGAAGTGCGAAGTAGTGCAAAATTTACCTTGGTTTGAATCAATCCAAGATTTAGGCACGGATAGGCATGGTGAGTCAAGGAGGGACTGTGAACAATGGGGAAGGTGTTACATTAGGAAAACAATTGTCTAAAGAGGGTGAGAATTTGGATAGAGCAATAGAAAGAGAGAGTGTCGAGAGAGATAGAGGTTGAGAGAAAGAGACAAAAGGGCTTACTAGAATGGGGTGGCATGGTGTGATTAGGCATAGGACTGTTCATATGGGAAATCGGAACAAATCCGGGCCAGAACCCTAGTTGCAAAACCCAGAAACTCGAAACCCGGGTGTAACAGCCGGCTAGAAATTCAAAAGTGAAATTTCTATTGGCTATAGGAACCTCATGGAAACTCAATAAGTTTTCACGAATCAACCAATCGCATAGGTCTTAATCTGTCAACATAGTCAGTGTTATCACTCACTATGGTGCCAGAAGTGCGATTCTAATTATTTGAGGTAGTGATAAGTGTCAGAATGCATTATGGTCTGCACCATTAGACTCAGTTGATTATTTAGGATTTTATGGCGCAATAAGTCCATTTTCATATTTTCGGACGAAACGTTTGTTTGAAACTATGAAATTATTTTTAGGGGTATTTCAGGGTTGAATTTTGGTAAACGATTTTTATTGTAGGTTAATATGAATATTTAGGATTTTTTAGTAATAAGTTTATGATTCACTTTTCTAGAGTGAATAGTAACCTCGATAAGCGTATCAATTACAGTGTTTCAAAATCACAATGTGGAATGTCCAAATTAGATTAGAGAAGTTTTATTTAGGCACTTGGCAAGATCTTAGCCACACTTAGTGAATAGTATTAGACACTTGGCACCATGAGGAACGTTTGGTGGATTTAAAGGAATCAAGGTAAGAGATCATACCACCTAAGCAAAAACCCTTTTTTCCATCCGACCAATCAAGTTGTGCCAAAACAAAGAGGATTTCCACCATAGTGAAATCCTATATGGTTGGAATCCAACTGTTAACCCAAAAGCATGATTGAAACCGAAATCCTAAACGGTTTTATCCAAACCATAAAGTTGACCTCCAAAACCTAAATGAATCAGTTTCTAGCATTATGTTTAATCGCTTGATTAAATTACTTCCACATGCCATTAATCCTTCAAATTTATGTTAGAACATTATTATCCAATCTTGCTAAACTTGAAAAATTGATTGCGCCAAGTGATATTGGATTTGGGCTTGATAGTAACCCAAACTCTCTTAAAATCCCAAAATGTAGGCCCATTCGGTTTAGGCCCATTAAGGCCCACGAATTTGGTCTCATTGGCATTGCTTCTTGGCTAAGTTTACACCCCCACTTGGCTGACCATATCTTTCCAAAAGAGATTCTGGAAGGTTTTGAAGAAAAATATCTAAAGAGCCACCTCACTTTTTCACTCTTACACTTCACCTTGAGAAAAGATCTTGGGCTGATTTTTGTTCATTGTAATGGGAAGAAAAGGCCAACACTCAAAATCTATTCCAGTCCTATCACTTTCCATATCTTATGTAAGAGGTTCTCCTGTCCACTTCCCACGAAAAGCAATCCTCCTTTACACTTTTCCTTGATAGAACACAAAAAACTCTCTCGGGCAGTTTTTTTAGTCTATGTTGAACGCCTTATTAGAAACTTTTTTAAGTGTTTTCTCACAAAGTTACCTTCATGAAAGTTGTTCCCTTTTGAGTATAGTTTACGCAGATATCATATTTGTTCCATTTTGAGGTCATTTGATTGATCAAAAGTTGTTCAAATCCCAGAAAGGTTAATCTGGGCGATAAACTGGAGAGTGTGTTGTAGTTTGGAGTTTTTGACCAAGCTAATGGATAGATCTTGATCCGAAATTTTTATTGTGTACTTTTAAAATGTGTATATTATTATTTGTTGAGGATTTGTTGCTTGATTAAAAGTTTTGGTGAAAGATTTTCTTAGATCTAGAAACTTAGAAACTGGAAGAGGAAAAACAGTTTCTGTTTTGAACAAGTTTAAATCTTTCATGGTTTAATCCTAATCCAATGGCTTTGATATTTTTATTTGAGGATCCTAAACCTCTTATATACTTGTTAGAATTTTGTTTTGAATATATTTGATGTTAGTTGCAAAGATATGAAATTTTATTTAAGGAGATATTCCGTTAGGCCAAAGTGATGATGTTCTTGGCTAAATTTATGTTTTGGTTGATTTTTAACCATGTGATCTTGAGTTTGAAGCTTGGATCTATTTTAGGACACCTTTTTAAAACCATGTGATGTTTTAGTTTGAAGATCGCATCTTTATAAGTCAGGGATCAAGAGGTTGATCAAAACAAGTTAGAAACAAAAATAAAGGAAATAGCCTATGTAAATTTCGGTCCCTATAAAATCTTAATGGTTGTGTTTAGTTTTAGATTTTTCTGAATAGATATTTGATTTTAGGACAAAATTTACATGAGGTATGTAAATTTTGGTATTTTTGGAGTTAGGATGCAAAATCCTTAAGTTAGGGGTAAAATGATCATTTTCCCACATGTAGAGGGTAAAACGGTCATTTTACTCTAAGTTGAATTTTTTCCAAATTTATAATTATTAGTGATTAATTTCTAACATTTAGAAATTATTACTTTCATTTCCTCGTGATCGTGCTTGAGTTTTGTCTCGAAAATGTGAAGATCGAGATAAGTTAGCTTTTAATTTACTTGCAGTTTAATGTGTATGAGTGATAAGTAAAGAAACTGTAATGTATGTGTGTATGTTATAACATGTGTCATGCTAAGTCAGTACATAGTTATCTGTTATACATAATTTATTCTGTCACGAGTTATTCATCTGTTATACAAGATATTCTGTCACGTATTGCTATACATTGCAAGTATGTCATGTTAAGTTAAGTATGCCATTTGTTAGATGTACGTCATGTCGTGTAATATTCAATGTTGCAAGTATGTCATGTTAAGTGTGTTGCTTGTTATATGTTATATGGATGATGTGTGGTGTAAATTATGTCATATGGATGATGTGTGGTGTAAATGCCTTCAAATAGCATTACTCTATAAAATTTCTCAAAATCTTGTACAATAAAATCATAAGTCAAAACCTCTGTACATAATCTACGCTTCTACTTCTACTCCTTGTACCAAATCTCATCCTATAGCTTCAAAGCTCAGCTTAAACATTTCTTGAGACATTTACACGTTAAACAACAACGAGTTGAACTATTTCTTATATGTTTATAGTTAGCAAGAACTATTTCTTATTGTAAACATATGAGAATGTAGGTTCATGCATTTAAGTCCATTCTTTTTTATTTCAGTTCATTTAGCCTTAATGTGAGTTGCTTGAAGCTGGATGTGAGAGGTCATTTCTAGCAGCAACCCTAGGGGTTGAAGTAGAGGCTAGAGGGATCAAAGGGAGTAACGACAACCCTATGGGGTGAAATGTGTGTTATTGTTTGCGGTAAAATTTCAAAAAGGGTTGTGACAGTGACAATGATACCATGAGGTTAAAGGGTTAGTTGTAACATCGGAATGCATCATTGGTAGTGCATTTAGTGATGCCCATTCTTGAGGAGGACTAGGTTCTCTGCCAATACTCCCGAGAAGATCCAAGACCGAGGATCGCTAATTTTGATACATGAGGGTTAATAGTGTGTGTCGGCTATGAGGCTAAAAGAGGAAAGATTGTAAATGTGACTAAAAGGGATTGCATGATGGAATTTTATGACTAAGACATTGAGAAATCAAGAATAATGTTTTGTACAGGACCTCTCCAAATGGAAGATGATTGGAGTGGCTAAATATTTTCAAGGCTTATACTACTTGCTGCAAGATTCGGCTCCTTCTACAAGAACAGTACCTTTTCATTCTTTGGTGTCTTCATGTACTTTCAATTTTGTTAATAATACTTAGCATATGTGGCATTGTAGACTTGGCCACCTATCTCCTTCTAGAATGCAGCTTTTACATTATGTTTTTCCAGCAATTAGGTTCTCAAATAGTACCCATTGTACTGTCTGTCCTCTTGCTAACATAAAAGACCTTCATTTCCAAATAGTAAATCTACTTCTATATTTGATCTCATTCATTGTGACATTTGGGGTCCCTTTTCCACCCCCGCATACCAAGGTTTTCGTTATTTCTTTTCTATAGTAGATGATTTTACTCGTTGCACTTGGGTCTATCTCATGAAACAAAAATCTAAAACCAGATAGTATATCCAATCTTTTTTCCAGCTTGTAGAAACACAGTTCAATTCCCAAATCAAAGTTCTACGATCTGATAATGGCAATGAATTCAATATGACAGAATTCTACAATAGTAGAGTCGTTATACACCACAAAATTTGGGTATATACACTTCAACAAAATGGTGTTGTTGAACGAAAGCATCAACACATCTTAAATGTTTCCAGAGCTCTCAGATTTCAATCAAATGTTCCACTTTCTTTTCGGTCTGATTGTATCCTTACTTCAGGTTACATCATAAATAGGCTACCCACTCGATTACTATCAAATAAATCATCTTTCAAAATTTTATTTCAGAAACCACCCTCATATAATCACCTTAAGATTTTTGGATGCTTCTATTATGCATCTATACCTGCTGCTCATTGTTCAAAATTTGATGCAAGGGCAAAACCTTGTGTCTTTCTTGGTTATCCTCTTGGAATAAAATGATATAAAGTACTTAGCCTTTCTATCAAATCAATTTTCCATTTCAGAGACATTATTTTTCAAGAGGATTCTTTCCCTTTGCAATCATCATTACCACCTTCATCTTCAGATCCATTCTTAGTTATTCCTTCTCCTATCATAGAAGATATTCATTTTCAGTCTACACCTATCACAGAAGATATTCATTTTCAATTATTCCCATATGAAAATAATAATGATCCTTCTCCTAATCAAAGAAGGTCTATTCAACATAGAAGACAACCCTTTTCTTTTTTATAAAAGAGACAGGGTCACATGTCCAAGAGTGGCCCCCTTCCAATTTTATTAAGGAAAACCCTAACTTGTGGAGGAAAAATACCGTGGTCAAACAAAAGACACATGAGAAATAGACATAAAGAAAGCAAAAACGTAGCCCATGTGTCTAAAACATGCTAGTAAATATAAAATAAAACCATAACCAGCCTCACATAACACAAACGAAACGAGCCTAATAAAAGCCAAGACTACAAACACCCACACAAAACAAATAGCAAGCCTTAAAACCTTAAAGAAGGGAGACCTATTCTATCAAGTCTAACCATCCTTGTGAAATCCATAACCTATCACCTTCTCCATATATTTTATTCGTTCCCGCGTCACCATCCCGCGCCAAGAAATCAGCTACTTTGTTGCCTTCACGAAAAATATGAGAGATTGTGAAACTCATACCTTTAAGACCTTCAATTAATTGTTCCCAGTAGTCCCACAAATACCACACATTACATGCCTTTGTGGTCAACCAGTTCACTAATAAAGCAGAATCACATTCAAGTTCTACCCGATAGAAACCATTTTCTTTACAAACTGCAACACCTCTGGACAAGGCCCTCAATTCTACAGTGTTGTTGGTACCGAAACCAAAAGATTCCTTGAATGCCGCTTTGACATTCCCTTGATGATCCCTAATCACTCCACCACCTCCACAAGTCCCTGGGTTTCCCCTATAGCTCCCATCCAAATTTAGTTTCATCCAACCTGTTCTCGGTTTCGACCACACCACCAACCGTATGTTGTGATTGACAACTTGCTTAATAATGCACATTAAGAGCGGACAACAGAGCATGATCACTTGAAGAAATCTTGCTACACTTAGTAATATTTTCAGATAGTTGGTTCAACCAAAACTTCACAGCAATCCAAGTAGCCTCAGCCAATTCATACTTTGACTCCATTCTAGCTTTGCATCTGTGCAACCACAACCGCCAAGTGATTAAGCTTGGAAGTATCCTACTAGAGTACCACGTTGAGAAGCCCTCTTCGTACAACTGAACCATTTAGAGATCCAAGCACACCAAGTTGAGAAACTCATAAACCGAACACCTAGTGCTGATGCTGCTCGTTCTCAGACTGCCGTAGCGACATCCCATGTGCATAAAATATGATCTAGAGTTTCCAAACAACCATTAATACAACAATTACATCGGAAGCAAGCAATACACCCATATCACTAATCCGCATATCAACGGGGAAACAACAAAACCAAGCCTTCCAAACACAAACCGCCACCATTCTAGGAAGAAGGTTATACCAAAACCATCCCTTCCAAGGAAGTACTTCTCTTCTTACCCTTATGATATCCCAAGTGGAAGTAGTTGTGAAAATTCGACTCTGATTAGGTTCCCATACGTAGACATCGAACCCCTCTTTACCAGCCATGACTGAGTGCATCACCTCAATAGCTTAGTTTGCACAACCAACTCAATTAAAGCATTTTCATCCCACACGTTGCCAACCCATAAATCTTTTACTCAAACCATCAGATTAACAGTATCTTGGACATGAACACTAAGGGGTCTACTTGACAACCACTTATCATGCGAAAAGGACACGTTTCCTTCCTTAAACCGCACCTTGGTATGGTCATATACCTTTGGAAACCCCTGCATAAGAGCCTTCCATAAACGTGAGCCATTCCATCGAGAAGTTGCCATTACAAGATTACCATCCTTCGCATACTTAGCACGAAAAAACTGTGTCCAGAGATTATCCATCGTGATGAGTCACCATGCTAGTTTCATGTGCATAGCTCTCTGCATCTCATTAAAATCCTATTGCCCTAAGCCCCCTTCATTTGTTGGTTTGCAAATAGACGACCATAAGACCCACTTTTTCTTAGGCTTACCATTATGTTCCCCTCAAAAGAAAGTAGAGAGGATGGAATTGAGCTTAGATAAAAGGACCTTAGGAACATTAAGAAATGCCAAAAGGTGAGTTGCCATACAAGACAACACATGTTTTATCAAGGTTAACCGACCTCCTTGAGATAATGTTTTAAACTTCCAGCCTGCCACCTTGTTGCGAATTTTGTTCACCAATGGCTCCAAGTGCCTTGCTGTAAGCCAACCTGTCACCAGAGGCACTCCTAAGTACATAGCTTGAAAAGTTCCCTCCACAAACCCTTCATATTAAGTAGGCCACATCTACTCGAATAAGAGATCTTTTTCGACATAAAGAGAGCCGATTTATCCATATTATTACTTGACCAGACCAAATTGCATACTGATCCAGCGTTGGAAGGAGTCTTCTAATGGATCTCTTCTCCCCATTTGCAAAACTAAGGAGATCATCCGCATAAAGAAGGTGCGAAACCAAAGGCGCTCATCTCGGATGACAATAAAAGGTAATTCTACCTTGAGCAAAAGTTTGCCTGAGCAACCGAGTAAGGACTTCCTGCATAATAATAAACAAATATGGTGAAAGAGGTCCCCCTGACACAACCCCCGAGAAGGTTTGAAAAAACCTTTGTAAGTTCCATTCATCATGATCGAAAACCAAGGGGACTTCACACAACTATCCACCAGACCACAAACTCGATCTGCCAAACCAAAACCCTTCAAAACCAAGCTTAAGAAAGACCAATCAACTCTATCATACGCCTTTGCCATATCTATCTTCAGCATTACATTCCCTCCATTAGTATAGCGATGAAGCGAATGTACCATTTCTTGCGCTAGAGTAATATTCTCAAAAATACTACACCTCGGAACAAAAGCACCTTGTTCCCAAGAGATCATACGAGGAAGTAGAGTTGCCAACCGATTCACAAGTATTTTCAAAAAAAATTTATAAGCAACGTTGCACAAACTAATCGGCCTAAACTTATCAAAACTTTGAGGATCTTGCACTTTGGGAATGAGAACAATGGAAGAAGCTGAATAAAATCTAGGCAACGATGTACCTCTAAACAAGTCACAAGCAGCTTCAATCACATCTTGTTTAACAATATCCCAGCACTGTAAATAGAATTCAGAACCAAAACCATCAAGTCCAGGGCTGCTCTGTTTAGGAATAGAAGATAAGGCCTTCCAAACCTCCTCATCAGTAGGCTCCTTAACAAGGTCATGATTCTCATCAACATTAGCCACCAGAGATAATAAACCACACAAATCGGGCGTCACCGTAGATCCTTCCCCCATGAGAAAATCCTGAAAATAATCCACTGTTGCATTATGAATCCCCTCCTAAGAATCCAAGACAACCCCATTCAGAAGGGTCATTTTTTAGACAACGGAAGCTTTTCTACGTTGATTCACCATGGCATGATAGAATTTAGAGTTGCGGTCTCCATCCTTAAGCCATTTCTTTTTAGCCTGTTGAGCCAAATAGAGTTCTTCCTTATTTTCCCAAAGCTCCAACTCAGATTTTGTACATAAATATTCATGCTCCAAGTCAGGGAGAAAACCCTCTTGCATCTGGAACTCAAGTACATCCATGTGCTCCTCTAATTCCTTAATTGACTGATCTACCCGGCCAAAAACCTCTTTATTCCACCTTCTGAGGACCAGTTTAAGCTTTTTTAGTTTTGCAGCCAAAAGAAATAATCCCATCCCAGATTCCTCTTCTCTCCACACCTCATCTACACACTGCATAAAATTTTCATGTGTGCACCACATGCTTTGGAACAAAAAAGGGGCAGAACCATAATTATGCACCTCTATATCAAATCTAATTAACATAGGGCAGTGATCCGAAGACTTACGTTTTAAATATTCCATGCACCAGTTCGGGAACCTCTACAAAAAGGCAATATTCAAGAGAGCTCGATCAAGATGTGCCCAACTCCTCGACATACCTCTATGCCCATTACACTACGACATTCTACAACCATTGTAACTCATCTCCACGAGTCCACAATTATGAATACATGAGTTAAACACTGACATAGCTGACAATTGCCTGGGATTACCTCCAATCTGCTCCCCATCCTCTAAGAGTGTATTAAAATCCCACACTACTATCCAAGGAACATCATCCACTCGAGTAGCCTCAATATCCTACCAGAGCATTCTTCTTTCCACTTGATTACATTTTGCATATACAAAAGACATATTTATGCAACTATCTTCCTTGCTAAAGGAACCCGAGATCATTTGGTCAGACATACCCTGCACTTCAAAAGACAAATCATCAATCCAAAACACCTAAATCTTCCCTCCCATAGCTTCATTAGCACAATAAAATGGGAAGCCAAAAAAATTTGCCCAATAAACCATCGACGCCTCAGCAGCAAAAGGTTTAGAGAATACCAATACCGAAGGCTTGTGTTGCCTTACCAAACTTTTGAGCCTTCTTTTTGACGTGCCCAAACCCCGCACGTTCCACACCATTAGCTTATCAATCACAAATTTAGTCTTTCAAGACAAGAAATAACCCGACGATTTTTTCTCACAGCCTGACTAGTAGAATTCTTCATTGATGGACTTGGGATGCTTAAGTCTGAATCTGAACCATATCCTTTCGATGATGCCAACACGCGTGGATTTTCCTCATTCTCTTGATCAGAACCATGTGTGTCTTCCCGAAAAACCTCAATGGTTGTATTTTCCATTTCCAGCAGTTCATAAACTACGTCCTGGTGTCCCTCGATAGGCTACCAATCCCACGTGAAAACTCATGCATGGCTATGACTTCCGTGTAAGCCTGGTTCAGTTCAGCCCTGTCCGTTGGCACATCACTCACCCCATTCTGTATGGCAAGAGCCGTGCCTTGTGTCACCACCTTATCCAACTCACACCAACTCTCGTCAACCGCAACAACCTGCTGCCCCGTAGCCATGGTAACATCAGTTTCAGATTCAACTCCCTCTACCGACCTGCCATTGATAGGGATCTCACCAAAGGGCACGTCCTGAACATAGACCTTTGGATGCTCTTTTATGACTGCCATTGTAACATCGCCTGACTCCTTTCCAGACACATTGTGACCCTGTGCATTAGACGTTTGGGGTTGCTTCTCTTCTATCTCCTCATGCGATCCTTGTGCTTTGACTCTCCATGCCTCAGACTTCTTATTATTCTTTTCATGATTCTTAACCACTCGATCCTCCTGGGCTGGTTTCTTCATCCCTACCCAGCATACAGTTTCTAAGTGCCCCTGTCGACGGCATCTTTTGCAATAGAAACCTTGCTTCTCATACTACACCTCCTGCCAAATGGTTTTGTGAGCCGAAACAACAATAGGGAGACCTAGGACTTGTTCCTCCAGAAGGTAAATCTCCACACATAACCTAGCACACCCTAGTCTTGTTAATAGTAGCATTATCCATGCCTAGAAATCTTCCAAACCTCGTAGCCAAAATCTGCAAACAATCAAGCCAATACATATGCAATGGGAGCCCTGGCAGAAAGATGCATTGAGATGCCAAAGAGGGTTCTTTCTTTAGATCAAAATCTTTTGTGCATCGAAATAAACGAAACATGCATCCATCCATAACCCTCCCTTCTCTTGCCCATGCATGAACAAAATCCCGCTCAAAATGTAGATTTATGAAAACATGATGTGCTTCCATGAAACTAATGGTAGGTATCTCTTGCAAACCCCACGTTTTAACCACTGCAAGCCGTATGTTGTCAATAGATGGACGAGATCACAGGAACTTCAAAACCAAAGCATGCCGAAACTCCTCTGCAACCCTAGTCATTTCAACCTCAGATGTGACACTCCGATTTTTACGTGCTTTTTATTGAAGGGCTTTTTAATTTAATATTTGATTTTGAGCCTTTTAATTTAATTTAACGTGTTTACGCGAGATTATTTTACGATTTTTAAATTGAGAATCTTTTTTCATAATTTTAATTAGTGTTCTGCAATTAAATTGCTTTTTATTTTAAAGAATGTTATTGTTGAAGTTTAATATTTTACTTTAACTAGTTTTGAGTTTATATTGATTTATTAAATTTACTGTTTTAAAAATAGTTATTTTGATGATCAGTTGTGACCCAAAAGTTGTAAGGATTGGACCTCATTTCTTTTCCTTCATTTTTCTTTTTCCATTTCTTTTCTTTTTCTTCTTTTATTTCTTTCTTTTCCCGTTCGGTCTCTCTCCCGCTTGATTTTCTCTCTCCTGTTTCTCTCTCTCTCCCCCATAAATTCGGCCCGTTGTCGGAGCCACCTCCATTAGCTCAACTTCGTTTCGGCCTTTTTGGCCTTCCACCGCCGTTTCGGCCGCCACCCACAGCCAACCGTCGCTTCCATTAGCTTCACCACCTTCCATAGGCCCTACTCTACCGTTCGCTAGCTTTCGTTTGACCCCGTTTGAATTTGGGTTTTCTGTGTATTTCGGCCACAGTGTTTTTACACTGTTACGTTGCCTTCCAGCCGCTTTTTGCACCTCCATAATCCTCCTAAAATTACTTTATAGTGCTGTAAGTATTTCTCCAAAAGACTTTTTAAGACTTAAATATATTTTTGCACTAACCTATTTTATAAACTGTGATTTGGTTATCTAGTTTTACTGATAATTGTTGGTTGTTGGTAATTGGTCGATTGCATGGTATTGTGCAGGCATGCGTGAGTGTGTGTTTTGAGAAACTGTGTTTAATGTGAATAAGGCTTTTCGGATGCGTGTATATCACCCCCAAGCCGAGATGGGGTATTATCTCAGTGGAGCTCCTCTGGGCACTCGGGAGCAAAATATACTGAGTGTCGTCCCATGGGTTGTTGCCCGGGACTTGGACGGGATGGTAGCGCTCTCGATCCGACTCCGTGGCCCCTCGTGCTGGTGGGGGTCAGAGGATGCTTGGCTATGTACGCGGTGGGCGCGGAATTGGGCATCACTCGCACGGTCGTTACCCGTGGAGTGACGAAGGGAGCCAGAGTATGTGGATGGTCCCTAGGGGAGGCTATGGTACATACGGTTAAAAATTAGAATTAATGGATTTATTCCTGGATTTTAGTTTTGTGCCAAATGGTGATTTTTGACGTGCGTGGAAAAATTATGATTTTCGAGAAATGGTATTTTTCTCGGGTTTTGCGCTTTGGTCATCATGTGCATACATAGCGTTAGTTGTTATAATATATTTATTATGTCTTGGAGCATTTTGGGTTTTACTTACCTGCGGTATCATTTTTTTGGTACTGTAGATTTTGATGCAGGTTTTGAGGAGGCTAAGCCAGAGGATGCGGCTCTACTTGAGGAGTAGGGACATTGGCTATTTTTGTATTTGAAGTTAATTGTTCGCTTATGCTTATTGTATTTTATTTGATGTTGATTTTCTAAACAAATATCGTATTATGTTGACATGTGGATTTTCAATACTATTGTATTGTTTTAAATCCTGGTACTTAGTTATTTGACTTAACCATTCCGCTGTGTATTGTTTATTGTACACGTGTTGCATTACACACACTCAGCACATGTCGATGGGGTGCGTGACCGTGTCATCATCCCGACGCCTCCATTTCTGTGCGTGTCCGTACATGGAAGTTGGGGGTGCCACATCAGAGAACACAAAACCTTGCTGGCCATCGACCTCCACCAGATAACGCATAGGCAGTTTGAAACTAGGTGAAGACGAAGGCTTAGAGACTATGTGGGAGTAGGAAAGTGTCATCTCAGGGATCCCCGCTGGTGTAGAGGACACCAGAGGGGCTGCTGCCACCACCATGCAGCAACCCTAATCACGTAAAGTGATGGAAAGCCAAAAATGGAAAGTTCGTAATAGGCGGAGCAAAAAAAATCTCTCAGATCTATATAATCCACCCACATAGAAGACAACCTGTCTGCTTGCAAGTTATCTCTATTCATTGGCCTCTAATGAATCTACCAATCCATCTGATTCCCTAGGAGATGGTTTGCATTACAATCCTATCTCTTATACTCTTTACTATTCAAAGTTATCTACTGTTCATTGTGCTTTTACCTTATCAATTTCCTCCCATTGTAAACCCAAAACTTTTAGTCAAGCTATTAAACACTCACATTGGAAAGAAGCAATGGTTGCTGAAATAAATGCTCTTAAAGAAAATCAAACCTGGTAAGAAAGTAATTGGTTGTAAGTAGGTGTACAAATGAAAATTTAACTAAGATGGGACTCTAGAACATTATAAAGCTCGATTAGTTGCAAAGGAGTACACTTAACAAAAAGGTATTGATTATTTTGATACCTTCTCCCCTATTGCAAAAATTGTTACCATTCGATGTCTTTTAGCTTTGGCAGCTATACATAACTAGTATTTACATCAACTTGATTTAAATAATGCATTTCTTCATGAAAATTTGAATGAAGAAGTATATATGCAGGTGCCACCAGGTTTTGCAAAAATAGGAGATATACGGGTTTGCAAACTAAATGAATCCATATATGGATTAAAACAAGCTACTAGGCAGTGGTTTTCAAAGTTTACATCAACCTTGCTAGAATATGGATTTACTCAATCAAAGTTAGATTATTCTTTGTTTACAAAATCCTATTCTTCCATATTCATAGCTCTTCTTGTGTATGTGGATGATATTGTCTTTGCTTGTAATGATTTAACTGCTGTGAATTCTTTGAAACTGTTTCTACATTCCAAATTCAAGCTCAAGGATCTTGGACACCTGAAGTACTTTCTTGGTCTTGAAGTGGCTAGATCCATTGCTGGTATTTCCATTTGCCAATGCAAATATACCTTGGAGATTCTTGCTGATCTGTTAGCCACCAAGCCTTCCACATTTCCTATGGATCAGAATTTAAAACTCTCCAAATAAGATGGAGAGTTAATTACAGATCCCAAATCTTATAGGCAGACTGTTGTACTTGACTACTGCCAGACCTGACATTAGAAAACTCTCCATCCTCATTTTCATCTCATTAGAAAACTCTAAAAGAGTATGAACATAATACTTACCTAGACTCCATGCCATTCTCATTTCATATAGTCCATTCATGTGCATGTCAGATGGCAACCCATATGCATACATAACCTTAACATCATTCTCTTCCTCAAGTGCAAAAGTAACTAAAACTTAGAAAATACATAAACTACTCTTGACTTGGACTTGCTTCACTTAGACACACTCTACTATCCAATTTAATCCTCTTTGTTTTCCTTTATCCACTTTTCTAAATTACACAACTACACAACTATCCCAACACTTTACACAATTCTAAACCACTTCCAAATTGCACCATGATCCCATCACTTCATATGGCATCCGACCACTGCACAACTACCCAATCATCTCATTCTTCTCACAGCACAACTCTACATGTAACCCCCGTCACTTAATAGCACACTGCCATAACACCAACTACGTCACACATGCAAAACAAACCCATCACTTCAAACTACTCAGTCACATCACAAACTACTCCACAACACCGTTCACAATAATCCCAATACTTCACACCACCTATCCACAAAATACTCCACAAATACGCAACCATCCCAACACTTCGTAACACACCGTCACATCACAACTACACCACAACCACAGTCCACATTTCACAACACAACACACTTCGTAACAACAAAACACACTACACATTAATGCCCATCACTTCACAACTACATCACAACAACAACACACAGTTCACAATTCACAACACCATCAAACTTCACAAGCATAATAAACTATCGAGGGAAAGGAATTAGAATTATACCAAACGTCGGGGCTGACTTGTTGCATTGCTAGTTGTTTGGCAAGGCCCTATGGCATCAAAAGCCACTGGTTTGGGCAGTGATTTTCCCTTGGTGGTCACTGTCATGACCTAAAACAGGGGTTGTTTTGGAGGTGGTTGGAGCTAGGGTTTTTTTCACAAGGGTAGTGGAGCATGATGGTTGTGGCACCCCCAGCCCCGCTTGGGATTGGATGGTGGTTGAAACGTCAGGACACGTAACACAAGCCTACATACCCCTCGTACATGACAGATAATATGCTATGCACCTAAGTACACTAGCAGTATGCAATATCGTAGCAGTGGAAAATAATAAAAGTTGAAAGTTCTAAGCAATGCAAACAGCAATTGCAAAGTACATGGTACCATACAAATGAAAGCATTAACACTTTGTCCATGACCATAAAATTGTATCATAAGATAAAATATCCCAAAACATCATGTAATAAAGTTCTGTCTTCCAAAACACGGGACCTTCTAAAAAATATTGTTTCTCAAAAGCTGAGGCCTAAAAACCATAAGTTCTTTTTGCCAAAATAACTAAGTTTCTTTTTCCTTCATTATTAAAGTCCCATCAGGAGCCAGACACCAAAAGACTCCATAAGACTTCTGACGTCCAGGCAAAGAAGACTCTAATTCCCTAGCTATTGTTCTTGGGTCAGGTGAGCGCTTCAAGGATTGCCCAAGATAGGCGGACATCTGGTCTATAAGCCTATCGAACTTCAAAAAGTTAGAACAAGCCTATACTAATACTCGTCCTCCGTTGTGGAACCATCTATATTCATGATTCTTGAGAATCCGGAGTACTTGTAACAACTTCTACCATTCCGGTTGGGGAATGATAGTGTAAACTACCACAATGAGATTTCAAGAAATCTCAGCAAGTAATCACACAACATACAATAGTTAATGCAAGCATACAAGAGGTACATCATGAAATGCGTGCATGGACATGTACTTGACTTAAACAGAAACTTGGCATATGCATTTGACCATTTTCAAAAGACTTGCATAGAGACTTTGACATTTTCAGAAAAACTTCTTTAACTTTCTTTTCATGTTGATTCTTAATCAGAACTTTTCTTATAAGAACATATCACAAGATTTGCATCGAGTGATCCTTATCACATGAGCTCTTATTCTTATTCATAGGGTGGACACAACAAGGCTCCCCTCTTTGCACCGCACGTTCCTGCTAGTTACCACTCCATCAACGATCTGTAGGCCGGAATCACAGGTGGGGCTCTACCACCATCCCTACTTACTACCATCCCTACCGCGTGCACCGTAGGTGGGAATCACAAGCGGGACTCTACCACCATCCCTGATTACTTCCATCCCTACCGTGTGCATCATAGGAGGGAATCACAGGCGGGACTCTACCACCATCCCTACAGCTCGAGGTAAACAGAGAATCATATTAACTTGACCTTACTTCGTCAAATTACAAGCCTTATGCACCCACTAACATTAGTTGCTTCCTTGCTCCGGCATTCTTTAAAGAGAATCCATTCGAGACTCGTCGACTATTCTTCGTCGACCCAGGGGTTACCACTCCATTCTTAAGCACTCTAGAGTGGACAGAGGAGTTTCACTAGGACAATCCCCCGTCCTAGCACTTGGGGTCGTGATAAAACATTTAGACTCTTTTCTGTAAAAAAGAAACACTTTTCTTCGAAAACATTTTTTCCAAATGTATGAGACATGGGACTTAAGACATACGTACTTATACTTGACATGTGACATATGAAATGCCATACATGAAATAACCAAGCATAACATGTTCAATTCATAGCATGATTACATGGAACACATGAAACATCCAAACACATTCATGAAACCATGGGAACATGCTTAGGCCGAAACACTTGGGGGTAAAAATCATGAGATTCATCACTTAAACATGTTCCAATCTTCAAGCATATAACATAGAAATCAAAGTTTAGTAAAACAAAGTATGAAATCATAACATTTGGCTAAGATCTGAATCATTCAAGACATGGTATGACCAAACCATCACGATTCATAATCCATCATTCTTAAACAAATGAAAACTGAAACATGTGAGAGTATTTCGTGGCATTTTCATCACATAATTCAAGCATATAATTCCTTCCATAGATTCATACAAGATCATATTAACACATTCAAACAAACAATCAAGAAATAGCAAACATGGCAATGAAAAGATTTACACAATCATATACAAATATTAACCAAGAGTAAGTTGAGTGTATACTTACAAAAATCCGCGTAAAGAAATACTAGCAAGCTATAAATCCAAACATTCTATATTAGAAAAAGTAACTAGAAACCTTATTTCATGTTCTTGAGTGTGTGTGTGGATTTCTAGGACAATACTTGTCCATATCCATTCGGCTACTAGGGTTTTTGGGTTAGAACTCCTTCATTTCGCTCATAAGGTAAAACAAAACCCTAAGATAAGCAAAGATACATGCAGTAGCCGAAAAACATGGAGGATGAACTCTTCTCTCTACTCGACTTCAAAGGTTTCTTAAGAACTTTAAGTCATTTCCAAGAAATCACAAGAAAGTGTGGGTGTTCTATCATTCTCATAGTCCAAATGAGATTTGAACCTCATTTTTGGGTTGAGCAAGTGATGTGTGTGTGAAACTTAGAAGGAAAAACTGATTCTTACCTTGTCTAGACTTAGTGGGCCGAAATCTCCCATTAAAATAAGAAATCATCTTGTTTGGTTGGAAAAAATGTATAAGAAAGTGAGGGAATCTTCAAGAGAATATGAGAGAATTGTGTGCAGAGAGTGAGAGCATGAAGAACCCGAAATTGGCAAAAAGAAAAGCCCTTGGGCATGTGGTCTTGATCTCCTTATAAGACTCCTCATTCCCTCATTGGTGGTTGAAATCCATTGCATGCAAGACAAGTGACATAGGTTTTCTTCCTCCTTTCACTTTAGCCAAAAATGCCTCTTGAAATTCTCCATTTGGATTGCATTGGGAAGGGACATCTTGGGGTGGAGTGTAGGGTTCCTTTTCCTTGGCCGAATTCCTCTTCCCTTCCTCTTATGCCCTTCCTTTCTTCAAACAAATGAGTGTTTCTTTTAAGGGTAACATGGTAAAATATCATATGAGTCTTCCTTTTCCCCAAACAAGTAACCTTTGGCATGGATGACAAGTGGCATTTGACATGTGCCTTAGCCTTAGCCGTCCCCTTCCTTCTCCTTTTCCCAAGTTGATAGTTCATCTTCCTAGTGCTCCTTCCCTAGGTGACCTTTAATGTTCCATTGGTCCAAAATAGTCTAGATGTAACAGCCTGTTAGAAATTCAAAGGTGGAATTTATATTGGTTTTAGGAACCTCGTGAAAACTCCATAAGTTTTCACGAATCAACCAATCGCATAAATTTTAGTTTGTCAACATAATCTGTGTTATCACTCACTATGGTGCTAGAAGTGCGATTCTTTTTATTTGAGGTAGTTATAAGTGTCAAAATACGTTATGGTCTGCGCCATTAGAATCAGTTGATTATTTTAGATTTTATGGCGCAATAAGTCTATTTTCATATTTTTGGACAAAACGCTTGTTTGAAACTATGAAATTATTTTTAGGGGCATTTCGAGGTTGAATTTCGGTAAACGATTTTCACTGTAGGTTAATATGAATATTTAAGAATTTTTAGTGCTAAGTTTATGATTCACTTTTCTGGAGTGAATAGTAACCTCAGTAAGCGCACCAATTATAGTGTTTCAAAATCACAGTGTGTAATGTCAAAATTATATTAGAGAAGTTTTATTTGGACACTTGGCAAGATTTTAGTCACACATAGTGAATAGTATTAGACACTTGGCACCATGATAAACATTTGATGGATTTGAAGGAATCAAAGTATGAGATCATGCCACCAAAGCAAAAACCCTTTTATATCTGACTAATCAAATTGTGCCAAACCAAAGAGGATTTCCACTAGGGCTGAGCAGAAATTCAAAAATCTGCTCCGGTTCCGCTCCGACTCCAAAGAGTCGGAGTCGGAGTCGGAGTTTTTTTCTCCTTGGAAGTCGGAGTTGGAGCTGTGGATGATCCGACTCCGAATCCACTTTGCTCTGACTCTGACACTCCGACTCCACCTCCGACTTGGTCCTCCGACTCCGCCTCCGATTTTATACATATTTTATAAAAATATGTGTTTTTCTATATATTAATCATTTAAATTTTATACAGCTATATCTTATATAGTTAGTTAAACTCAATAATATACTAGTTAAATAATATATTTATACTATAAGATATATAGACTTAATTGACTAATAATATAGTGAACTATATGACTATATATAAATATCATACTATTAAAAGTATTACATTTTTTGGCCTAATAAATTCTCAACATATTCCTTTTAATAAATATACATTAGTATATTAATGAATTTATGGCCTAATACTAATACTATTAGTAATCCACTTTAAGTCTATACATAAATTACTATATAAATCACTATAGTATTAGTTATACTAATAGTCTAATACTATAACTATAGTGATATAGTAATACTAATATTTATACTAATACTAATACTAATATAGACTATAGTTATAACTTATACTAAATCACTATAACTTATACTAATATATAATATAGTTATAATAAATTACTGTAATATAGTATAACTAATATAACAACTAATATAACTATTAGTATAACTAATACTATAACTATTAGTATAACTAATATCACTATTAGTGAGTTAACTAATACTAATATAGACTATATAGTTATACTAATCACTATAACTATATATAGTATTAATATCATTATATCACTATAGTATTAGTGATAATACTATATTATCACTAACATATAGTAATAGTACTATACCAATAGTAGGGGTGTAATACTAAAAGTTTATAACTAATACTAACATATAGTTTATAACTAATACTAATATATAACTAAGCTAATATTCTAATATTAATACTATTATATAGTCTAATATATTATTTAGCTATATTAATATATATCTATAACTATTTAACTAATACTAATAGTCTAATATAGACTATAGTTATACTTATACTAATATAGTTATACTTATACTAATATAGCTATACTAAATCACTAAAAGTTTATAACCAATACTAATATATAGTTTATAACTAATACTAATATAAAACTATACTAACAGTCTAATATTAATACAATTATATAGTCTAATATATTATATAGCTATAGTAATGTATAAGACTATAAGTCTATAACTATTTAACTAATACTAATAGTTTAATATAAACTACAGTTATACATATACTAATATAGTTATACTAAATCACTATAACAAATACTAATATATAACTATACTAATAGGCTAATATTAATTCTATTATATAGTCTAATATATTATACAGTTATACTAATATATAAGTCTATAACTATTTAACTAACACTAATAGTTTAAATATAGACTATAGTTATACTTATACTAATATAGTTATACTAAATCTCTATAATTAATACTAATATATAACTATACTAATAGGCTAATATTAATATATATCAATATATATATTATATAGTCTAATATATTAGACTATAGTGTACTATATATTAAATGTATTACATATATATATAGTTATACTAAATCACTATAGTCTATTAAATATATTACAAATATATATAAAGTATAATTATCAATTTCCCAAACCATCAAAAAAAAAATTTAATTATCATTTAAACACAAAAAAAACACATTAATGTATCAGGAAACGCCAAACGGCGTCGTTTTCCCTATAACTAAGGTTACTAAACCCTAAGACAGTCTGTGTCTCACTCTCTCGTTCGCCGTTTTACCCACTACCTAGTCTCTCGACTTGTCTCTCACTCTCTCGTGACCTCGTCCACTCTCTCGTCTCTAACTCAGTCACTCTCAAGTCTCAACTCTCCCTTCTCTCACTCTCTCGTCTCTCAAGTTCTCAACTCTCTCGGCCTTTGTCTCTCTACGGAGTGGCCCGACTCTGCCCCCTCAAGTTCTCAACGGTAAGTTTTTTTTTTTTTTTTTGAAAATACGTACTAGGATTTTTGTGATTAGGTTTTGTGATATTGGGATTTTTGTGATTGGGTTTTCAGTTTTGTGATATTAGGGTTTTTGAATCCGAAATTTAGGATTTTTTGTGATTGTGTTTATTATTGTGTTTGTGATATTAGGGTTTTGTAATTAGGTTTGTGAAATTACTTTAAAATTATGATAGATGATATTTGTGATATTAGGATTTTTTGAATCCGAAATTTACTTATGATTGGGTTTTGTGATTTGGTTCGTGAAATTGTGTTTTGTGATTTGTGAAATTACATGGATAGGGGTTCGTAATTTTTCTACTTGAATAACATCTTTGTCCTGTTTAATGTTTATCAATTGGGGTTGAGGATTTGAACAAACTGTGTTTGGCTGCCCATTGAAGATTCGAAGTTGGTAAGTTACCCAAATCCATGTCTCTGTTCTTTAATCAAATCTTTGTTTGAGGTTGGTAATGTTGATTTTTTCTATGCTTATTTCCAGATTTGGCTTTTGATAGTACTTCTTCCAGATCTTGGTTC
Organism: Pterocarya stenoptera; assembly: GCA_003123785.1. Lineage (NCBI taxonomy): Eukaryota > Viridiplantae > Streptophyta > Magnoliopsida > Fagales > Juglandaceae > Pterocarya > Pterocarya stenoptera. The sequence goes on from QEOT01009642.1 coordinate 692,905, forward strand.
ACCACAGTAAGCTCCTAGACTGCCCCTGTCATGTACTGATTTATACGGTTAAATGATTGGGTTTTAATTTGCTGATTGGTAATTTAGGTTTATTTGCCTGATTGTGTTTGGGTAATTTGGGTTTATTTTGCTGATTGTATTTGCTAATTATTTTCGTGGTGTTGTCATTCATGTTGGTGGGTCTGATTGTAGTGATTGTAAGATGAAAATATTGTGCTTGTGCTTTTGGGGTTGTGTTTGGCTATTTTAGTGGTGTTTTCATTCATGTTGTTGGGTCTGATTTTTTTTTTTTTTTTCTATTTTTTTGCTTAAGATGAAAATATATTTCTCAAATATATTCTATTTGAGTGATTGTAAAACATCCACAAGTTAAGTTTATGAGTTTGTATTATGCTTATCCATATCTAATCTTATAAACAAATTTTAGGACCCAAATTCCATTTCTGGAGTCAGAAACCACATTAATCTGCCAAAATACGTATCTTGTAGCCAAGCATTTCCTATGCTCCGCAGCTCCTTTATGTTTTCTTTACTAATCTTTTCATATTTGTTTCAGGCACAACTTGGAAGTTGGAACATTTGAAAGTTTCTAACATTTACATACTTTATTTTGGTTCATTTGTTGGGATTTTGAAGTTTGTAATTTGGATGTTTGTAATTTAATTTCTTTTGGTGCATTTGGAAGTTTGTAATTTTAATTTATTTTGGTGCATTTGGAAGTTTGTAATTTAATTTATTTTTATTATTTAATTTTTGAAAGCATGTTAGTACTTGTTTTTAGTTAGTTGTATTTTTTGTTGTAATCAAAAGTGAATTATTTAGTTTAGATTGTAATTTTTGTAACCATTGAAATTTGAAAGCACAAATTTTTTTTTTAAAAAAAAGTAGGCCAAATATGATGTTAAAAAAGAAAAGCAAAAAAAGTCCAAAATCCGACTTAGTTCTGACTCCGCTTCGACAAGTCGGAGTCGAAGCGGAGGATGTGTCTGTCGGAGGTCGGATTCGACCTTCGACAAAGTCGGAGTCGGAGTCGGAGCCTGGCCATACCAACTCCGAATTGGTCGATGCTCAGCCCTAATTTCCACCCAAGTGAAATCCTATATGGTTGGAATCCAACCTTGTTAACCTTTAAAAATTGATTGGGCCAAGATAAATTGGATTTGGGCTTGATAGCAACCCAAACTCTCTTAAAACCCCAAAATTTAGGCTCATTCGGTTTAGGCCCTTTAAGGCCCACGAATTTGGTCTCTTTGACATTGCTTCTTGGCTAAATTTTGCACCCCCACTTGGCTGACCAGATCTTTCCAAAAAAAGGCCTAGAAGGTTTTGAAGTAAAAATCTATAGGGCCACCTCACTCTTTCACTTTTACACTCTACCTTGAGAAAAGATCTTGGGCTAATTTTTGTTTATTGTAATGGAAAGAAAAGGCCAACAATCAAACTCTATTCCAGTCCTATCACTGTCCATATCTTGTGTAAGAGGCTCTCCTGTCCACTTCCCCCGAAAAGCAATCCTCATTTACACTTTTCTTTGATAAAGCACAAAAGAAACTCTCGGGCAGTTTTTGTGATCTCTGTTGTACACCTTATTCAAAGCTTTTGTAAGTGTTTTCTCACAAATTTTCCTTCCTAAAAGTTGTTCCTTTTTTAGTCTAATTTATGTGGATATCTTATTTGTTCCATTTGGAGATCATTTTATTGATAGAAAGTTGTTCAAACCCCAGAAAGGTTAATCTAGGCGATAAACTGGAAAGTGTGTTGTAGTTTGGAGATTTTGACCAAGCTAATGGATAGATCTTGGTCCGAAATTTTTATGGAGTTCTGTTAACATGTGTATATGATTGTTTTTTGAGGATTTGTTGCATGATTAAAAGTTTTGGTGAAATATTTTCTTAGATCTAGAAACTGGAAGAGGCAAAACAGTTTATGTTCTGAGAAAGTTTAAATCTTTTATGGTTTAATGCTAATCCAATGATTTTGATATTTTTATTTGAGGATCTTAAGTCTCTTATATACATGCTAGAATGTTGTTTTGAATTTATTTGATGCTAGTTTCAAAGATATGAAATTTTATGCAAGGAGATATTCGGTTAGGCCAAAGTGATGATGTCCTTGTCTAAATTTATATTTTTGGTTGATTTTTAGCCATGTGATCTTGAGTTTGAAGCTTGGATCTATTTTAGGACACCTATTTAAACCATGTGATGTTTTGGTTTGAAGATCACATTTTATAAGTCATGGATCAAGAGGTTGATCAAAACAAGTTAGAAACAAAAATAAAGGAAATAGCCTATATAAATTTCAGGCCCTATAGAACTTTAATGGTTGTGTTTACTTTCAAATTTTTCTGAGTATATATTTGAGTTTAGGACAAAATTTATATGAGGTATGTAAAGTTTTGTGATTTTTGGAATTAGGATGCAAAATCCTTAAGTTAGGAGTAAAATGGTCATTTTTCCACATATAGAGGGTAAAATGGTAATTTTACTCTAAGTTGACATTTTTTCATATTTCTAATTGTTAGTGATTAAGTGCTAACTTTTAGAAATCATTACTTTCAGTTCCTTGTGATCGCGCTTGAGTTTTGTCTAGAAAATGCAAAGACCGAAGTAAGTTAGCTTTTAACTTACTATTAGTTTAATGTGTATGTATGATGAGTAAAGGAACTATAGTGTATATATGTATGTCATTTGTTACATGTCCTTCCGATCCCAAGCGGAATTTGGGTCGTCACAGGGTGGTATCAGAGTCATACGTCTCTGGGTTTAAATCCACATGTCCCTAGGAAATGCACCAAATATTAGGCTTGAAATCTTAGTCTTTGTTAGGCTTGATGTTCTTTGAAAGGTAGTACGTGGTTGTAATAGGTGTACTCGTGTATTTCAGGAAGGAACACATGACTCGGGGTAGAATAACTCAGAATCCTGAAGGAGACAATAGTCAAGAGAATCAGAATTCCCCGATGGATGGAGAATTAGCTGAAGCTGTTCGTATGCTGACTGACGTTCTTAGACATCAGCAACAGCAGCAAGTGCATGTACCCAGACCCGAAGTTAGGGGTTGTTCATATGAGAAGTTTGTGATTCACCGTTACCCGAATATTTCTGGTAATGAAGGGTCACTGAGAGTCGAGAAATGGATGATGGATCTCAAGAGGACATACAAAATTTGTGGATGTACTAAGGACCAGAAGGTAATGTACACTGGGTACCTTTTTCAAGGAGAAGCTGGCCTTTGGTAGGATACACAGAGGCAACTTCTAGTGAGGGAGCTGGGAACTCTAGCTGCTTTGACTTGGGGAAGATTCAAGGAGGAATTTGACAACCGATTCTTCCCAGATTCAGTTAAACAACAAAAGGCGCAAGAGTTTGCATCTCTATCCCAAGGTAGTTTAACCGTGGAAGAGTACGTTGCCAAGTTTATGGCATTGGGGAGGTTTGAACCTCACCTAATTTCTACGGAGAAGATGCAAGCACAGAAGTTCCAGGGAGGGCTTCAACCAAAAATCCACAACCAAGTGGCTTGTCTTAGGATTGAGAACTACCAGGAGTTGGTAAACGTCGCTGCCATAGCAGAGGCAGAACATAAGGGTTTAACTATCCAGATCATTTCGGAAAGAAAAAGGACTTCACCGTATGCTACTGGAGATACTTCAGAAAGGAAAAAGATGTTTAATGGACCCGATAAAGGAAAAGGCATTGAGACTAGGAGCTCAATGCCAATCACATTTCTAATTTGTGGAGAGTGTGGTAAACACCATGGAGGCAAGTGCAGAATCGCATTGGGGACTTGTTTCAGGTGTGGCCAACCAGGTCATATAATCAAAGACTGGTCCAGTGTGGCTTTGAGGAAGGAAAGAAATGGGGTTTCCCTCAATGGTGGCTACAAACCAAATCCAAGGCAGGACGTACTCGTTAGAGTGTATGCTGTCACTCAGGGAGACGCAGATGCTAACTGTTGCGTCTAAACTTTTACTCAAAAATGATGAATAAAAATTCAGAGCAGTTTTGCCTGCAAGTATACAGGTGTCGTAGTACGTTACAGGATCGAATCCACAAGGATTGACTAATGTGATAAAGGGAATAAAATGAAAGGAGATTTTAAAAAATAAGAACATATAATAAAAAAAATGAGATTACTGGGTTGAGGATTTTAAACGTAACATAATATAACTGAAACAATAAAATGAATTAATATGGAGAACGACTAAGGTTTCGAGGCTCCGTCTAATAATTTATAAAATTGTTTCCAATCAATTTAACTCAGTTAGACTAGAATAATGATTCTGTCTAACTAGAAAATTTAACAATTAAGCCCGAGAAAATTTATCACCAAATATTAAGTTGAAATAATTGATGGTAGAAACATTCACAAGTCTAATTAATTATCACAGGGATTTTTCAAGCATTCACTGTATTCAAAAATCACAATGAATCAAGAGAAATATATAGATAATCAAAGTTTCTAATAATAATACCAATCAATTAATCAACTCACAATATAACTCTATTATCGATATAAAACAATATTTAAATTATTAGACTTCACCTCTTCACCTTAGTATAAAAAAATTAGCCAACCATGTTTATCACAATAACCATGGAATTTAATGATTTATTCTCCATTAGAAAACTAAAATAAAAAAAAAAACACAACACCAAATATTACAAAACAAGCTTAATAAATTAATTCTCCAATGGAAATAAATTTAACTAAGCAAAGAAATAAAAGCTGAATTAACATAAAACACTGCAAATATAAACTAAAGCTGAAAAAAATAAACACTGCACGTAAAACACTGCATCGCACGTAAAACACTGCATCAAAGGGCCGAAGGAAAAATTGTAGTTCTTTCCAACTCTCCCCCTCCCCGAAATCTGATGACCCTCGGTGCCTTTTTATAGGCTGCAAGAACAACTTCAACTGCACTACATGTTCCTTAGATGTTTCCCACTGTCGAAAAGGGTGTATCTTTCCAGCTTGAGGTTCTGCTCTTGCATGTGATCCACTGCTAGTTTACTCTGCGAGGGTGCAACTGGAGGATGAGCGAAAGGTTGAAGATGAGTGAAAACGACATGTCGTTTTCGTCTATTGACAAAACGACATGTCGTTTAGCAGAGGACGAGCTTCAATTACAGAGTAAAACGACAAGTCGTTTTGTCAATTGACAAAACTACCGGTCGTTTAACATACGACAGTTTGGCTGTTAGGGGTAAACGACATGTCGTTTTTCCGTTTAAGAAAAACTACATGTCGTTTAGGCGAATCGGAAAAACAGAAAATAAAATAAAATAAAAATTAAATTAAATTAAAAGAAAAGAAAATAAAATAAAATAAAAATTAGACAAGCAAAATTAAATAAAAATAAAAATAAAACTTAGACAAATAAAAAAAATAAAATAAAATAAGATAAAGAAACTAAAATAAATAAAATTAAACAAGAAATGAAAAATAAAATATTAAGAGTGTGTTGTGCATGTGAAGAACTTATTGCCCAAATAAATCACAGGTTATAAAATCAAGCATAAACTATGCTTTTAATCAATTTAATTCACAACTTGGATTTATGCCTCTTAATCAATTTTTCCATCTAAAACCAATGATAAAATAATAAAACAATTAAAAATATATTGGTTTTAAATGTGTAAAATATGCAATAATGCAGCTCAATCA
>QEOT01009642.1:700441-740441 GCA_003123785.1 Pterocarya stenoptera
TCCCTGGACAGGCGAGAAATGCTTGGGGATGAAGAACAACTTCATGTGAAAATCTTTCATCCAGCGGTCGAAAATCAAGGGATCTGAAGTCTGACAGAATCTTGGTTTCCAGATTCAAGCCGTAAGGCTAGACCTGGTAGCGTTTCAGAGCCTCCAGCGCTACCCTGCTTCATGGTATCGAGCTCTGCTCCAGTTAGTTGTTGCAGAGCCTTAATTACAGAGTTTCAGAGCCTCGAGCCGTAAGGCTAGACTGACATTGTTTCAGTCTATATGGCATTGAGCTCTGGGTTAGTTTCCACAGAGCGTTGAGCGCTCGGGGTCTCTATAAAAGGGACTATCCTCATCATTTTGAAACGTAGAACCAGTCTTCTGCATTTCTCACGTTTCTTCAATTTCTTTCAAATGGCCGAGCAACTTCTTTCATTCTCTCAATTGGCCGAGCAACTCTCTGTCAACAATGTTCCTGATTTGAATCAGGAACCGATTACACCACAACCATTTGTCTTCTGTCCTGATGCCTTTAATGCTATGAAGGGAACAGAGATACATTTTTCCACCCGGTCTGATGCTGAGGTGGTTGCAGGATCCAGAATGCTCGGTGCCCAATATGCTGCTTCCGTTACAACCTTGTCCCGTAGATTACTGCAACGGGTGAAAGAGGTAGATGAACTTAAAATTCAAATTTCTAATTTGCAGCAAAGGCTGGCTGATAAAAGTAAGAAAAATAAAATATTAAAACAAGAAAATAAGGAGTTAAAAAAATGTGTAGATTTGTATGCTCAAAACCTGCAACCACGACTGACGGAGCTGGAACAAGAGAAAGAACAAATACTGAGCAACTATCAGCAATTAACAGCAGAGGTTCAGCAGTTACGAGAAACATAAGGATGGTCTGCAGTTAATTTAGTTCTTATTCTTCTCTTTTTTTACGTACTTGTTCTGTTCTCAATTCCAGCTTTATAAAATTAGTCTTGAGTATTCAAGTCAGAACAAATCTCCATTTTATTATTATTATTATTATTTTTAAGATATATAAATATGCAATAATAAAAAAAAATGACTCATTCAAAAATGGGTTTTCTAAGACTCAATATCCCTAAAGAAATACCGTCAAACAAATGGGATAACAGGCAAGATAACTACTCTGCCAAAGCGAACACTTGCGATCACTGTGCTATCGCGTGTTGGTATCACTTCATCTTGTCAGGAAATCATTTTTTTTTTAAACGATTTGAGGAGAAAATAAATAACCAGCATACTTTCAATAGAAACCCACCCCCCAACTACATGTGACATTGTCCTCAATGTTAAGAAAATGTGATGAGAACATGAATGAAAGCATGATTAATACCGCAGAAATAAAAGGAAAGAAATCACCTTTGATAAGTTGGATCTTCTAGAGCAGTGGATTCAATCTCTGGAGTAAAATGATCCAAGAATGGTTTCAACCTCTGTCCATTGACTTTGAAAATATTACCATTCTCTGGATTTTCTATCTCAACAGTCCCATAAGGATAAACAGTTTTTACAACAAAGGGACCACTCCATCGAGATCGAAGCTTGCCAGGAAACAAATGGAGCCTAGAATTATACAACAAAACCTTTTGGGAAGGTTCAAAAGACTTTCGAAAGATATTTTTATCATGAAAAATCTTCATTTTTTCTTTGTAAACACGAGAGTTGTCGTAAACTTCATTTCTGATTTCTTCGAACTCATTAAGTTGAAACTTACGAAGAGAGCTAGCTTCGTCCATATTAGAATTAAATTGCTTAATAGCCCAATAAGCTTTGTGTTCCAATTCCACAGGCAAGTGACAAGCCTTTCCAAAGATAAGTCTATATGGGGACATACCAATTGGGGTTTTAAAAGCAGTACGGTATGCCCAAAGAGCATCAGTTAGTCGTAAAGACCAATCTTTGCGATTTGGGTTAACTGTCTTTTCTAAAATCTTTTTAATCTCCCGATTGGATATTTCAACTTGGCCACTTGTTTGTGGGTGATAAGGGGTAGCAACCTTATGAGTAATACCATATTTCCGCATTAAGGCCTCAAAAGGCTTATTACAAAAATGTTTACCCCCATCACTGATAATGGCCCGAGGTGTTCCAAACCTAGACAAAATATTTTCTTTCAAAAATTTCAGCACAACCTTATGATCATTTTGTCTACATGGAATGGCCTCAATCCATTTGGACACATAATCAACCGCTACCAAAATGTAGAGGTTGCCAAAAGAAATTGGAAAAGGTCCCATAAAATCGATGCCCCAACAATCAAATATTTCAATAACCAAAATTGGATTTAATGGCATCATATTTCGACGGGTAATTGCTCCCAATTTTTGACAACGCTCACACATTTTACAAAATTCATGGGTGTCCTTGAAAAGAGTAGGCCAATAAAAACCACATTGTAAAATTTTAAAGGCTGTTTTCTTACCAGAGAAATGGCCACCACATGCTCCAGAGTGACAGAAAGATATTACACCTTGGAATTCATTGTCTGGCACGCATCTTCTAATTATTTGATCCGGGCAATATTTAAACAGATACGGATCATCCCAGAAGAATTTTCGTACCTCTACAAAAAATCTCTTCTTGTCTTGTTGAGTCCAACAGCCAGGAATTTTTCCTGTAACAAGAAAATTCGCAATATCAGCATACCAAGGCATTTGGGATATACCAAGAAGTTGCTCATCTGGAAATGTGTCTTTAATTGGAACTGTCTCCATGGGATCTGAAAAAACAAGTCTAGACAAGTGATCAGCAACAACATTCTCAACTCCTTTTTTGTCTTTAATTGTTAAATCAAATTCTTGCAGCAAGAGGATCCATCTAAGCAACCTGGGCTTTGTATCTTTTTTAGCTAAAAGGTATTTCAAAGCTGCATGATCAGTAAAAATGACAATTTGAGACCCAATCAAGTAAGAACGAAATTTGTCAAGTGCAAAAATTACTGCAAGTAGCTCTTTTTCAGTTGTTGAATAATTCATTTGAGCACTATTTAAAGTTCTACTTGCATAATAAATAACACAAGGCTTTTTGTCCCTACGTTGGCCCAACACAGCTCCAACCGCATAATCACTAGCATCACACATAATTTCAAATGGTAAGTTCCAATCAGGTGATTGCATAATTGGGGCTGAAATTAACATACCTTTTAGCTTTGTAAAAGCTATTGTACAGTCCTCAGTCCACACAAAAGAATTTTCCTTTGACAATAAATTGCACAAAGGTTTAGAAATTGTACTGAAGTCTTTAATGAATCTTCTGTAAAATCCTGCATGACCTAGAAAAGATCTGATATCCCTGATGTTCTTTGGGATGGGCAAATTAGCAATTAATTCAATCTTGGCTTTGTCAACTTTGATGCCTTGAGAAGAGACAATATGACCAAGGACAATCCCTTGAGTAACCATAAAATGGCACTTTTCCCAGTTCAAAATCAAATTCTTTTCTTTGCATCTAATCAGCACTTTTTCTAAATGATTTAAACATTCATCAAATGAATCACCAAAAATAGAAAAATCATCCATGAATATTTCAACAAAACGTTCTACCATGTCGCTGAATATGCTCATCATGCATCTTTGAAATGTAGCAGGGGCATTACAAAGTCCGAATGGCATCCTTCGATATGCAAAGGTACCAAATGGACATGTAAAAGTTGTCTTCTCTTGGTCTTCAAGAGCAATCTCAATTTGGTTATAACCAGAATAACCATCTAGGAAGCAATAAAATTTATGGCCAGCTACCCGTTCAAGGATTTGATCCATGAATGGTAGAGGAAAGTGATCCTTCCTAGTAACCAAATTTAGCTTCCTGTAGTCAATGCACACACGCCAACCAATAGTAACTCTAGTTGGGATCATCTCATTTTCTGCATTCCTTACCACAGTCATACCAGACTTCTTCGGTACTACCTGTGTAGGACTAACCCGTTTGCTGTTAGAAATAGGGTAGATGATCCCTACATCCAGAAGTTTCAACACCTCTGCTCTAACAACTTCTCTCATGTTGGGGTTGAGTCTACGCTGCATCTCTCTAGAGGGTTTAACATTGTCCTCTAAATATATCCTGTGAGTGCAAATCAAAGGACTAATTCCTTTTATATCAGCTATGGTCCATCCGATTGCATCTTTGTGTTCAATGAGAACATCAATTAATTTCTTCTCCTGAATTTTATCGAGTTTTGAAGAGATGACAACTGGTAATGTCTCTGCTTTGCCTAAAAATGCATATTTGAGTTCAGCAGGTAGAGGTTTCAAGTCGAGTTTTGGTGTTTGGACACTTGAGGGGAGGGGCACAACATCACGAGGAGGTAACTCCTCAAAACGTGCCCTCCACTTATCAGTGTCCATTATAGGAGTGGATCCTAGCAAAAAATTCATAGAAGCAAGCATAGAATCATCATCAAAATTTTCGCAATGAACCAAACAGGCTTCTAGATGGTCAGGAAAAAATGTCAAATCAAATTGATCCTGAACAAAAGTTTGAATCAAATTCACTTCATGCACGTCATCATCATCGCCAGGTTGTTTACAAATATTGAAAATATTCAACTCCAAAGTCATGTTGCCAAAAGAGATTATCATCACACCACTCCTGCAATTTATTAAAGCATTCGATGTTGCAAGGAATGGTCTTCCTAAAATTATAGGAATTTGAGTGCAAACATCAAAGACAGGTTCTGTCCAAAACAATAAAGTCCACCGGGAAGTAAAATTTGCCTACCTGTACTAATACATCCTCAACTATTCCTCTCGGTATTTTTATTGAACGGTCGGCAAGTTGGAGTGTTACCTTGGTGGGCTTAAGCTCACCAAGACCCAATTGCTCATATACCGAGTAGGGTAGGAGGTTGACACTAGCTCCAAGGTCAAGTAAAGCTTTCTCGATTTTAAAGTTCCCAATGACACAAGAAATTGTTGAACAACCTGGATCTTTATATTTTGGAGGAGAATTATTTTGGAGGATGGCACTTACCTGTTCTGTGAGGAAAGCATTCTTTTGTACTTTTATTGTACGCTTCACTGTACACAGATCTTTCAAAAACTTTGCATAAGATGGAATCTGTTTAATGGCATCCAACAAAGGAATATTAATTTTCACCTGTTTGAAAATTTCAAGAATGTCAGCATTTTGAACCAATTTGTGAGAAGGTTGCAACCTTTGGGGAAAAGGGGCAGGGATTGGGGTCTTCACAGGCATATCTAACTCAACTTTGTCAAGTTCACCATCCCTCTTGGAATTTGAAGAATTGTCGGTCTCATGGTCTTTCATTGAAACACTTTTATCAATTATTTTACCATTGCGTAGAGTGGTGATGGACTTGGCATGTTCAGTTTTTGAATCATAAGAATTTGAGTTACTTACCTCTGATTGTCCTTTGGGATTTGGTTGAGTTTGAGCAGGAAACTTACCCTTCTCTTGAATGCGCAATGCGGAGGTCAATTCACCAATAGAGCCCTTCAAGTCATTAACAGCCTGCATTATCTGGCTATTAATGTTAGCTTGACCCTGCATAAAAGTTTGTAATGTCTCCTCAAGGGTTTTCTTATGTGGGGGCACATAAGAAGTAGAAACAGAAGGCCCTTGAGAATTTTGATGTGAATTGGAGTCATTCCTCCAACTAAAGTTGGGATGATTCCTCCATCCAGGATTGTATGTCTCCGAATAGGGTGAAAAGGGTTTTTTATACATACCAAGCGAATTGCAATGTTCCTTATATACTCCTCTCATCTCCGTAAGGGTTGGGCAATCCTGTACAAGGTGATCTACTCCCTTACACACGACACATGGTTTAGGTGCATTAGCTTGGTGCACAATGTGAGCTGTCGTAGTTCCCTTCGTCTTTATTGCCTCTAACTCTCTAGTCAGGCCTTCCATCCTTGCTTTCAAGTTATCTTCTTCTCTGAGATGGTAGATGCCTCCACTAGACTGAGTTTGATTTGGGCGTGCTCGATTGGTGTTGTCGAAAGCATTTGGTCCTGTCCAAGTGTGAGCATTTTCTGTAAGTTCATTTAAAGACTCTATTGCCTCATCCGGATCCTTCTGCAAAAATTCACCATTACACATCATTTCAATGAATTGACGCTCTCTAGGAGTAAGACCTTCATAAAAATAGCTAACCAGACGCCAGCTTTCATAACCATGATGGGGACACAAGTTAAGTGTTTCTTTAAAACGTTCCCATGCTTGATACAAAGTCTCACTATCCTTTTGTGTAAAAGTTGAGATTTGTCTTTTCAAAGCATTAATCTTATGATGAGGAAAGTATTTATTGAAAAAAATTTGGGTCATCTCAGCCCATGACCCGATCGACCGTGGTCTCAATGAATACATCCAACTCTTTGCCTTATCCTTTAATGAAAAAGGAAAAAGCTTAAGTCTAAAAGCATCGATAGTGCCAGGTTGACTATTAAAAGTAGCAACAACCTCTTCAAACTCCCTTATATACACATATGGATTTTCACTCTCCAAACCATGAAAAGTAGGGAGAAGTTGTATCATACCAGGTTTGAAATCCACTGGAGGAGTATTAGGAGGAAATAAAATGCATGATGGTGTTGCTGTGCGTGTGGGGTGAAGGTACTCTTGAAGAGTCCTAGTTTGATTTTCGTGCACACTCATGTTAGATGAAGAAATTGATGAAATAGAATGGGTATCAGAATCAGAAGGCGTGTCAAACAAATTGTCAAAGAGAGTATCAGTGTCTACTTGAACTCTCCTTGCAAATCTTCCCAACTCGTCTCTATATCTACGCATGCAAGCATTGATAGAGAAAGGACCGAGATTATAAAATGATATGAATATGAAAGCACTGCCACACAATTTCTCTTTTTTTTTTCTTTTTTTTTTTTTACCACATTTGCAATCCCCGACAATGGCGCCAAAAAATTGTTGCGTCTAAACTTTTACTCAAAAATGATGAATAAAAATTCAGAGCAGTTTTGCCTGCAAGTATACAGGTGTCGTAGTACGTTACAGGATCGAATCCACAAGGATTGACTAATGTGATAAAGGGAATAAAATGAAAGGAGATTTTAAAAAATAAGAACATATAAATAAAAAAAATGAGATTACTGGGTTGAGGATTTTAAACGTAACAGAATATAACTGAAACAATAAAATGAATTAATATGGAGAACGACTAAGGTTTCGAGGCTCCGTCTAATAATTTATAAAATTGTTTCCAATCAATTTAACTCAGTTAGACTAGAATAATGATTCTGTCTAACTGGAAAATTTAACAATTAAGCCCGAGAAAATTTATCACCAAATATTAAGTTGAAATAATTGATGGTAGAAACATTCACAAGTCTAATTAATTATCACAGGGATTTTTCAAGCATTCACTGTATTCGGAAATCACAATGAATCAAGAGAAATATATAGATAATCAAAGTTTCTAATAATAATACCAATCAATTAATCAACTCACAATATAACTCTATTATCGATATAAAACAATATTTAAATTATTAGACTTCACCTCTTCACCTTAGTATAAAAAAATTAGCCAACCATGTTTATCACAATAACCATGGAATTTAATGATTTATTCTCCATTAGAAAACTAAAATTGAAAAAAAAACACAACACCAAATATTACAAAACAAGCTTAATAAATTAATTCTCCAATGGAAATAAATTTAACTAAGCAAAGAAATAAAAGCTGAATTAACATAAAACACTGCAAATATAAACTAAAGCTGAAAAAAATAAACACTGCACGTAAAACACTGCATCGCACGTAAAACACTGCATCAAAGGGCCGAAGGAAAAATTGTAGTTCTTTCCAACTCTCCCCCTCCCCGAAATCTGATGCCCCTTGGTGCCTTTTTATAGGCTGCAAGAACAACTTCAACTGCACTACATGTTCCTTAGATGTTTCCCACTGTCGAAAAGGGTGTATCTTTCCAGCTTGAGGTTCTGCTCTTGCATGTGATCCGCTGCTAGTTTACTCTGCTAGGGTGCAACTGGAGGATGAGCGAAAGGTTGAAGATGAGTGAAAACAACATGTCGTTTTCGTCTATTGACAAAACGACATGTCGTTTAGCAGAGGACGAGATTCAATTACAGAGTAAAACGACCGGTCGTTTAACATACGACAGTTTGGCTGTTAGGGGTAAACGACATGTCGTTTTTCCGTTTAAGAAAAACTACATGTCGTTTAGGCGAATCGGAAAAACAGAAAATAAAATAAAATAAAAATTAAATTAAATTAAAAGAAAAGAAAATAAAATAAAATAAAAATTAGACAAGAAAAATTAAATAAAAATAAAAATAAAACTTAGACAAATAAAAAAAATAAAATAAAATAAATAAAATTAAACAAGAAATGAAAAATAAAATATTAAGAGTGTGTTGTGCATGTGAAGAACTTATTACCCAAATAAATCACAAGTTATAAAATCAAGCATAAACTATGCTTTTAATCAATTTAATTCACAACTTGGATTTATGCCTCTTAATCAATTTTTCCATCTAAAACCAATGATAAAATAATAAAACAATTAAAAATATATTGGTTTTAAATGTGTAAAATATGCAATAATGCAGCTCAATCACTAAAGCCACAGGAACTGAAGGAACTGGCGTCGTCACTGGTAGTTTTCTAAGACCTTTGTATTGTTAAGCTTCGTTAAAGTTGATTTCATTTCAATTGATGGTATTATTGCATTATTGTTATTTTGGGGTAATGTCAAGTCATTGAGGTTTGTAACTTGTACGCAGTTTGATTCAAGCGACTCCTTTTTTTTAGTGATTGTGGTATTGCATGAGAGTTCAGTTCGTATTTCGAATTGTTACCAGGTGGTAAGAGTAACAATTCTCATTAGGAGTATTTCTATGCATACCAGTGTAGATATAGAACACCTTTAGTAATATGAGGAAGGATATTGAAGGTTGATGAATTAGTATTCTATGTATTTGGAGTTTGTTTAATTTTGAGGGTCGAATGAAATTTGTGTTCGGAAGAGTAAAGTGTGTGGCAGAAGCTTTGGCCTTAGTAAGATCCACATATGATAGTAGTTTTATCCAGTTGCCATTAAATGATTTATGGCGAAGTATTGTGTTTGTGGAAAATGTAGATCACCCTTATATTGGAGACAATTATGTGGGGAGTAAAATCTTGGTCCTAAGGATTTATGTGAACCATAGGAACAAATCCTTTTGATTAGACTCAGAATAAGAGGCAGCTCATGAAGGATAGAAGAACTATGTCATCATAAAAGAGAAAGCCTTGAGATTAAATTAATAGCTACTCGTTTATCAAGGAACCCCCAAGAGGAGGAACGATTCGTTGTGATTATAAAGGAGTAAGCTAGTCCTAGAAGGATTGAATTCCTTGATGAAATAGAGAAAGTGATTTCAGTTATGTATGGATTAAAATATTTCCAACTGAATTACAAGGATACTTGAAGTGTATCGCTTACTTTTACTAAGGAAATGTTTTGGGAGATTATCTACTTGAAGTTTTAGATTTAGAGAGTATGTCGGTACAACTCAACCTACTTTACGGAATGACTCCATTACCATTTGTTAATTAGAGTGAGAGACTTAAGGAATGGCAGATTTCTGTGGTAGATATTTATGTGGTAAATAACTCTTTGAGTAAGGAAAGTAGTGATTTCACTTAAGCAAGAATTTTGTATCCTAGAAGGGCAGCCTAGAAGTCATTAAGTTTAGACAGTAACCTTTGGGAGTGTTATACCCTCCTCTTATATGGTGGTAGTTTTTATTGTGCAACCATGTGATGGTTATAGATAAGAATAGTGAAGACTACGAGAGGAAGGGGTTACCTCATGAAGAACGATACCTGCCTCTACACTCGATTACGTGTGTAAACTAGGATAGCTTGAAGGCTAGGATGGCTTAGGACCAAGTAGAGTCCATCGGAACAGCAAAGAAGCGTGTCGCAACGGCCAACGCTGAGCCCTCGACGTCAGGCTCATCCATGTCATCAACTCACGATGGATGTTTACTGGTTGAGGGTCAGGAGCCAAAGAGCGAAGATGAAGAGGTCATACAACATCCCGACCCAGGTTTCCACGAAAACGTGGCATATGATCCAGAGGATGACCCGTTCCACTACGTACCGCAGCAGTCCAGTGATGATACATCCAGTGATGGGCAGTAGTTTTGGTGAGCAAAATCTTCTCCTTAGTTATTTTAATGTTTGTACTTGCATTGATTTCGAGGATGAAATATTTTTTTTAGGAGGGGAGAATGTAAAAGTCCGCTAGAAATTCAAAGGTGCAATTTCTATTGGTTTTAGGAACCTCGTGAAAACTCCATAAGTTTTCACAAATCGACCAATCGCATAGGTTTTAGTCTGTCAACATAGTCTGTGTTATTACTCACTATGGTGCCAGAAGTGCGATTCTTTTTATTTGAGGTAGTTATAAGTGTCAGAATGCGTTATGATTTACGCCATTAGACTCAGTTGATTATTTTGGATGTTATGGCTCAATAAGTCTATTTCATATTTTGGAACGAAACGCCTGTTTGAAACTATAAAATTATTTTTAGGGGCACTTCAAGATTGAGTTTCGATAAACGATTTTCACTGTAGGTTAATATGAATATTTAAGAATTTTTAGTGCTAAATTTATGATTCACTTTTCCGGAGTGAATGGTAAGCGCACCAATTGCAATGTTTCAAAATCATAGTGTGGAATGTCCAAATTAGATTAGAGAAGTTTTATTTGGACACTTGGCAAGATCTTAGCCACACATAGTGAATAGTATTAGGCACTTGGCACCATGAGGAACGTTTGATGGATTTGAAGGAATCAAGGTATGAGATCATGCCACCTAAGCAAAAACCCTTTTACATCTGACCAATCAAATTGTGTCAAATCAAAGAGGATTTCCAACCAAGTGAAATCCTATATGGTTGGAATCCAACATTGTTAGCCTTTGAAAATTGATTGGGCCAAGATATATTGGATTTGGGCTTGATAGCAATCCAAACTCTTTTAAAAACCCCAAAATTTAGGCCCATTTGGTTTAAGCCCTTTAAAGCCCACAAATTTGGTCTCTTTGGCATTGCTTCTTGGCTAAGTTTTGTACCCCTACTTGACTGACCAGATCTTTCCAAAAGAGGGTCTAGAAGGTTTTGAAGTAAAAATCTAAAGGGCCACCTCACTCTTTTACTTTTACACTCCACCTTGAGAAAAGATCTTGGGTTGATTTTTGTTTATTGTAATAGGAAGAAAAGGCCAACACTCAAACTCTATTCTAGTCCTATCACTTTCCATATCTTGTGTCAGAGGCTCTCCTCTCCACTTCCCACGAAAAGCAATCCTCCTTTACACTTTTCTTTGATAAAGCACAAAAGAAACTCTCTGACAGTTTTTATGATCTCTGTTGCACACCTTATTCGAAACTTTTGCAAGTGTTTCCTCACAAAGTCTCCTTCATGAAAGTTGTTCCTGTTTTAGTCTAGTTTACGTGGATATCTTATTGTTCCATTTGGAGATCATTTTATTGATAAGCAGTTGTTCAAATCTGGGCAATAAACTGGAGAGTGTGTTGTAGTTTGGAGTTTTTGACCAAGCTAATGGATAGATCTTGGTCCTAAATTTTTATGGAGTTCTGTTAACATGTGTATATGATTTTTTGTTAAGGATGTGTTGCATGATTAAAAGTTTTGGTGAAATATTTTCTTAGATCTAGAAACTTAGAAACTGGAAGAGGAAAAACAATTTCTGTTTTGAAAAAGTTTAAATCTTTAATGGTTTAATCCTAATCCAATGACTTTGATATTTTTATTTGAGGATCTTAAGTCTCTTATATACATGCTAGAATGTTGTTTTGAATTTATTTGATACTAGTTTCAAAGATATGAAATTTTATGCAAGGAGATATTTGGTTAGGCCAAAGTGATGATGTCCTTGTTTAAATTTATATTTTTGATTGATTTGTAACCATGTGATCTTGAGTTTGAAGCTTGGATCTGTTTTAGGACACCTTTTTAAACCATGTGATATTTTGGTTTGAAGATCACATCTTTATAAGTCATGGATCAAGAGGTTGATCAAAACAAGTTAGAAACAAAAATAAAGGAAATAGCCTATGTAAATTTCGGTCGCTATAGAACTTTAATGGTTGTGTTTAGTTTTAAATTTTTCTGAGTAGATATTTGAGTTTAGGACAAAAGTTACATGAGGTATGTAAATTTTGGTATTTTTGGAGTTAGGATGCAAAATTCTTAAGTTATGGGTAAAATGATCATTTTCCCATATATAGAGGGTAAAATGGTAATTTTACTCTAAGTTGACATTTTTCCTTATTTCTAATTGTTAGTGATTAAGTGTTAACTTTTAGAAATCATTACTTTTAGTTCCTCGTGATCGCGCTTGAGTTTTGTATAGAAAATGCAAAGACCGAGGTAAGTTAACTTTTAACTTACTATCAGTTTAATGTTTATGTATGATGAGTAAAGGAACTACAGTATATGTATGTTTGTCATGTCATGTAATATTCACCGTTTCAAGCATGTCATGTTATTTTGGGGTAAATCTCAAATCATGTTCATGATAAGTAAAGAAGTCAGTTCAAGCTCATGAAAAGTTAAGTTTCAGTTTAAGTTCAAGTTTATGTCAAGTTAAGTTTCAGAATTCAAGTCCAAGTTCATGTTAAGTAAAGAAGTCAGTTCAAGTTCGTGCAAAGTTAAGTTTCAGTTCAAGTTCATGTCAAGTTAAGTTTTAGAATTCAAGTCTAAGTTCATATTAAGTAAAGAAGTCAGTTTAAGTTCATGTTAAGTCAAGTTTCAGATCAAGTTCTTGTCAAGTCAAGTCTCAGTTTAAGCATATCAAGTTCAGTTCACGTTTTAGTTTAAATTATGTCAGTTATGTTATGTTGTAGTCAAGTTATGCTATGATTACTTATGATTTTGATTATGCATTTATGCTTTTACTGCCATGCATGCATCATTAACCTATGTGAAGGTTTTTTGTTAACTTCCTGAGATTTGTAATCAAATCTCACTATGGTTATCCCAACTGCCATTCCCCCTGAATGGTAGATCTTGTTACAAGATCTGAAGGAGAACCAAAAATCGACCAACTGGAAACGGTCGACTAAGCGACGGTGCGACGTAGATGACAGTACAGTAGTTACCTTAGATTACTATTTGTATTTATGGAGTTCAATCTCCAGCACTCTTTTGATTGCATCTATTTTGGACTAGTGTTGTGATCTCAGTTGTTTAGTATGTCATTATGTATGAAGTATGTTTTAAGTATTTGAGATATTTTAGTTTGGTGCATAGTATTGCTAAAGAAAAAAAAAATTATTTGCTGTGAATATTGCATAATGCTATATGCATGTTAAGAACATTTCATCTTATATGTTATGAACGGGGGTAGGTAACATTGTGTTGCATGTCTCAACGCTTCAAATGTCCGTCCGATCCCAAGCGAAATTTGGGGGCGTCACACTAGATGACAAGTGGCAAGTGAACAAAGTGCTTGGGAATGTGCTAGCCGAATTCTTAAGGGCATTCTTGTCCTCCAATACAAATGTCTCTTCACATATCCATCTAGAAGTTCTATGCATGCTTGACACTAGGCAAAATCTAACTAAAATTCGAAATCCCATATGCCTCCCTTCGGTTTCCCATGCAAATCTCCTAGAAAAGCTTCATTTCACTTCCCTATGCTTCCCTTCCCAAGATATCTTCCTTGGAACTTGAATTTGGGCAAGACAAAGGGTCTAAACATGTGGGAAAATGATCTAGCCAAAAATCTCTTAGTCTTTCTAGGTTCCTTTTGTCCCTTGATTCATCTAGAAGGTTTCTAACATAGTGAAAAGTGGCAAATTTCCTAGGGTAGGTGTGTAGGCCACTCCTTAGTATTTTCCTACACTTCTCTCTCCCCCTTAACCCATTATCAGGTCTAGATTCACAATGTAGTACCTACATGCCACATGACACTTGTGACTAAAATCTAGGTCATGGGCCTAAAGCCAATGGGCCTAGGTTTCTAAACAAGGCCAAATTTCACAAAACATTCTAGGGTTAGTCCTCTTTTGGGCTCAAGTTATCATTTTAAAGATTCTAAAACTTTCTAAAATAGCTAGAGCTCCCAAAGAAGTCACGACTACTAAGCATAAAATCTATGGGCCATGCTTACTCAAGTTTGGGTCATCACAATGGTGGAGCTTGGGTCGGCTTGAGATGGTTAAGTAGTGGTGATCGTGGGTTGTGATGGAAAGGCCATGGGGGAGACTGACGGTGGTGGCAGGGGCACACAGCAAAAGGGGAAAAGGGAGATCTGGGGAGGGGAGGTAGTAGTCGAGGCGACAGCTTGTGGCTCACGGAGTTGGTGGCGTCGAGAGAGAAAGAGAGAGAGAGGGCCTCTGGCTGGGCATGCAGGAGCAAGGGAGGCTCCAGTTGAGGCTTAGAGGCCTCGGTGAGGCGTGGTAGTGGCGTTAGGGACCTCGGTCATGTCCCTAAACACTATGTTCTCCACGTCTAGGATCTCCTTGTGATGACCGAATGCCCGTTCCTCTCTTGCTTGATTCTCGAACAATGGTGACAAAGGTGGCAATTTGGACAAGGTGAGGTTAAGTGTTTAGGCTAGATGAAGTGTATGGAGTGATGAAAAATGGCTAAGTGTTTGGGGCTCCAATGGACGAAGGTGCACGGCAATGGTGGCAACTAGGGTTGCCGCCACTTTGGGTTTAGGTCTAGGGTTGGAAGATGGTTTAGGGTTTAGGAGGTGGAAGATAGGATTAGGGTTGGATGGTGGTCGGCTAGGGCTTGGCCGAATGGTAGTTGAGTGTTTTTAGGAAGTTTTCTAAAAACTTGGGATTTGATTTCGGATAGGGTGATGGCCGGCCATGTGTAATGACTTGGTCAACTAGGGTTTCCAAGTAAGGAAACACTAATATGGAAATAGTGGTGGTCGGCGAAGGTAAATTCAAATAAGGCAAGACTGGCCGAATTTGAATTTAAATGAAGAGGGAAAGTGTGTTTCGACTAGGACAACAATTGATGAGCCAACAATTTATGAAAAATTGACAAACACTAGGGTTGGCTGAAAATATGGTTTGGATGGATTGAAAGATAAGGCAATGGATGAACACCAAGAATACAATGAAGAACACTCAAGAAAAAAGTATAAATACTTAAGAACTTGAATGACAAAATAAAGTAATTCAACAAATGATTCACGAATTGCACAAGTGTTGAATAAACCTCATATATTGATAAATAATCAAGAATAAAGATAAACAACTTGGATTCACAAATTGCACCAAGTTGGAAAAGAAGATAAATGAATTATTCTAATTCAATGAATTGCATGGAGTAATCATCTCTTAGGATTCAATGAATTGCACCCAAAAAGCCCAAGTGCCTAGCACCGAATATGATCTCTCAACAATAGTCCTCAATCTAGTCAATTTGCCAAAAGATCCTAAAGCAAATGGAAGTTGTCCTATTTATAAGCAAAACAATTTGGAAACTCCCAATAGATTCCTTTGAAATAATGGAAATAAAAATAAATAAACTAAATTAAGATAGTGGCATGGACCACATGGTCGTGACATGCATGAGCCAACGGTTCGGCTAAGGTGGTGCATGGTGGTCCTCGGTCTAGTCCATGGCTAGGTGGCACGACATGGCTAGCTGTAGTGCATGGCATGGTGCCATGCAAGGGCCGACTGGTGGGCATGGCATGGTGCCATGTTCGACCTGCTGATGGTTAGCTATGTGTGCCTGCTGCAAGGCATGGACTGGAGCTATGCGCTGGATGGCATGCCTAGTGGGTATGCCACTGACTTGCTCAGCAAGGCATGGGCTGGAGCCGTGCGCTGGATGGCATGCCTAGAAAGCATGCCACTAACCTCGCTGGCATACGGCATGGGGGCCACGCGGCTGGGCGCTGGGGCATGGTTGCACGGATGGGCATGCGAAGGATGGGCGTGCACATGGGTGCTGGGGGCCTGGGTGTGCGCCTGGCCATGCGGCCAGTGTGCGGGCGTAGGGCCATGCGGCCAATGTGCGCAGGGCCACGCGGCGCATGGGCGGGCGCTGGGCTGCGCACGACCACTAACCTCTCTAGGCCTGTGGCCTAGCGCGCACATGGGCGTGCGCATGGACTACATGCTGGGCGCCCCGTGTGTGTCAAGGCACGGGCCAAGGCATGCATGTGGCCGGTCCATGGGCATGCTGGGCGCCCCGTGTGTGACAAGACACGGGCCAAGGCATGCTCGTGGTATGTTCAATGGGCATGTCCCTGACATGTGCGGCAATTTTAGAGATAATTTTACATGAGGGTCTAACACAGAAGTTGCAGGCGGCGGCGCACGGCATCGATATGGGAAATATCGAGTAATTATGAGTGTATGAAAGTACACTCTAAATACTTTATTATTGAACTAAAATGCTGAAATATGAATAGAAATTATATTAATTAATTCATATTCTTGAATTTAGTTTCTATTTACTTTAGGGATATTTTTAAGCACATTTTTATATTTTATTTCAGAGTCCAATTCATAGCAGTTGAATAGGCGATGTGGTTTGAAGCTGGACGCCGCGCAGAAGAAATAAAAATGCTGGGTGACGCACGCACGCAGAAAAAATAAATCCAGCTGTTGCTTTGGACGTGCGCCGCTTCTATGGATTTTGGATTTGGACACATGAAACCAAAATGAAAGAGTCACCCGCACGGAAGTGAAGAATAAAAAGAAAGGAGGAAGAAACATGTCACAAGTCCCGAATGAAGGACCTGGGCTAAGGGCCTTGGGCTCGTTTAATATCATTTACAATGTCACATTCAACTTGTATTTGGGCCTTAAGATAGCTAGTGGGCCTTGGCCTTAGTTTTATTCTATTGTATGTCTTTAATTGTGTTAGCCTAAGTTCATGTGGGGGCCATCTTCTTTATATAAGAGCCAAGGGCTCTAAAGTTAGGTATTCAGAAAGTTAATGAAAATATTATTTTTCATTCTCTTATCATCTTCTTCCTATTTTTTTAATAGAGGTGCTCTCCTTGAAGTGAATAATTTCTTTATATTTCTCTTTATACAACTTGAGGGACAAGAATTGGTTGGTGCGGCAAACAAGAGAATAGAAAAAAGAAAAAAAGAAAGAAAGAAAGAAAGAAAGAAAGATGATGGGAAAGAAAGAGATGACGTGGAAGGAAGTGAGGAATAAAAAATTTAGAAAAGAAAGAAATAAGCTTTTGGTTTTGAAGACACTCACGCATGAAGGAGATAAAATATATAAAAGCATATTTATCTTGCTTTTGAGAATTAAAAGCGGGGAACATGCTTAGTGGGCAAGAAAGAAAAGATGCGGGCTTGATTTCGGTTTGAAGTAGAACATAAAAAATGAAAAGCATGATTTCCGTTTGTTGGAAATGCTGTCTGTTTGTTGGCTACGAGAGAAACGTGAAATGGAATGCAGACAAAGGATGAGCAAGCACACGCAATTTGCGGGACAAACGGAGAAGGCGAGAAAAAAATGAAGAATTTCGGCGGAAGACAAGAAGAAAAGCATTAATCTGAGCTGTGCATTAACTTGGTTTTAAAACTCATACATGCTGGTTGGAAGCCAGACAAAGGCTGGGTAAACATTTGCTGCGGACGCGAGAGTTCTTCAATTTCGGCTGGGCTGAGCACACACACGCAGGAGACATGAAGAAATAGATTGCGGAAAGAGCCACGCAAAACACGGAAAAGAAAAGAATAACCAGTCTTGATTTGCGAGAGAGTTGGATTTCGGCATGTTTTAAAACTCATGCTGGCTGGAATCATTTGAAGCCGCGGGACCCAAGTATTGTTTAACTTTTCAGAGCCGCTTTGGGACAGCCCATTTGGGCAAAAAACAGCCCTCCAACCCGGTGGGTCCACGTAAGAAAAAGGAGAGTAGCACAATACACTAGTCTACAGGTGATTAAATCCTTCAATAGCAAAACAGCACCCATTCGGTCCTTCCCTTCGAAACCCACCTTCTTCCCCACCGAAACTCTTCCCCACCCTTCCCCACTGCACAGACAGCTCCACAACGGTTCACTATCGAAATCAGTCGTCTCCACCACCACGATTAGAAGTATTTAGCAGCATGAGTACATGGGATTTGAAAACATCTGCACATACGAAGTAACTTGAAAGTTCTTGCTTGACTTCCTCAATCTCAAAGTTTTAGAGGATATTTAATTCTCCCTTACCTAGGTTAGGTTTGGAAGTTTTTTCAAACATAAAATTATTATATCATCTCATCTCATCATTACAACTTTTTCAAATTCTCACATAAAATATAATAAACAATTCAACTTTTTCAAATCCCAAAACAATAATAATATTAAAAATAATATTTTATTCAATTTTTAACTTTCATCTCAAACTAAAAATTCTTATCTCAACATCCAAACCTAATTATTTCTCATGCTCAAGAATCAATTGGACCTTCATGCTGAACATTTTCATATTTTTCAACTCCATTCTTTTCTGCTTTGTATTTTACAAATTTTCAGGATTGCTGGGAAGATGGTGCTCACTTTTCTACACCCGTTGATTTGGTTTTGAAATTAGTCCAACTGCAAAAATATAAACAATTGTGAAGCGTTAACACCCATGCACCTGGGTCTAGGCTCGAAGCACCCATTCTTTAAGCATTTGTATTTTGAAAGTCGAACCAACCATATTGTCGCAGGGTTCTGAAATCTTAAGTCCATTAATTGGATAGGCAAATGTCAAGGCTAACTATAAGTTCTTGACACTAGCAAGTTTTTGTAATTTTCATGAGCGTTGAAGATTAGCCTCTGGATGCATGTCATGTCAATACAGAGGAATTTGTTTCATTCTAGTCTTGTTCTATGCCGTTGAGCACGAGCTCCTTCAAGAGGTAGTTGTCGGGTTCTCTGCTGTCGAAGATGAGTGGGGTGCCGTCGAGTTTGGGTTGGCATGGAGTGGGGGTGAGGATGAGTTTGGGTTCGAGTAGGAAGAAAGCGAGATATGGGTTGTTGTGCGGGTATAGGCAAATACATGGTAATCGTGATAAAATGCTTACGTGGTGGGCTTTTATTGGGGGGCTGGTTTTCTTCTATCAACAAATGGGTTGGTCTCCAGGTTTTCTCCTAACTTTTTTATCTTGACGCACGTTCTGCAAGACCAACATTACTTCTTGATCTATGGAGGCTCATCAGACTCACGCACGCTGCACAAAGAATAAAAAAGGAAAGAAAGAAGAGTCTCGCATGTTTGCGGTTTGGGTTGAAAAAAAAGATGTTTTTGGTAGAGACACTGTCACGTGGTAGAATTGAAGCTCTATACACAATTGGTTTTTAGTGATAGTTGGAGAATAGTGAGAGTCTCCAAACCGTCACTAAAAAGTATTTTCTGTGACGGTTTCTGGAAACCGTCACTAAAGACAGATGAGATTTTTTTTACATTCGAATGTCACATATACGTTCAGACATTGTGGCTACTTACGTGCAAACGTGAAATGTTTTGGCGCCAACATTCGAACGTTATTAATTAACATTCGAACGTTAATTGTAAATTTAAATGAAATATGACTCTAATTTAAAAATTATGTGATTTTTATAGTGCACAATTTGTGAACAAGTCTAAAAAATTGACTTGTATATAATTATATATTTATATATACATATATAAATATATATTTATGTGTAAATATCTAATTATATATTTGAAGTGCAGTGATTTAGTATTAAAGTTGAAAAATCTAACATTAAATTAGATTGAGAATTGAAATTAAAAAACAATAGATATATTAAATAATATTGTTCTTTACATATATTAAAAATAAAATACAATGATAGAATTTCGTAAACAACACAATGGGCTATCTACCAACATGATAGATGAACGCATTGTTTACGAACATGATAGATGAACGCATTATATTATATTATAATATATATAATATATTATATACTATACTATATATATAGAATTATATATACACTATATAATGCTATATACTATATAAGTATATTGTTGTTGTTAGTTTTATTAATTATAGCCAAATGTCTATCACTATATTATTATGTTTTCATTTAAAGTATTTAGCTATCATAGTGTATATATATATAATAATCTACTATAAATTTATATATATATTACAATATATATATAATCTACTATAATAATATATATATTATACTAAATTATAGCATTATAAATTTCATTTATAACATATACTAATTATAATATGCTATAACATAAATTATTTTATATAGTAGTATTTATATAACATGAGTATGTAAGTATAAGTATTTATAAGTATATTATATTATATATTTTCTTATATGATATATCTTCTTTTTCTAATTATATGTATTGATCTTATACTTATAAGTATGTATTATATATAAGTATATTATATATATAGTAGTATATTATATATATACTAGTATATAATTATATAGTTGTACATATACTTAAAACGTGTAAATGGATTATTTTTTACCGCAATAGGTATGTCCTCCCCGAACCTTTTTTACCGATTATTTTTGGGTAAAACGTGTAAATGGATTGAAAATGGGGTTT
Organism: Pterocarya stenoptera; assembly: GCA_003123785.1. NCBI lineage: Eukaryota > Viridiplantae > Streptophyta > Magnoliopsida > Fagales > Juglandaceae > Pterocarya > Pterocarya stenoptera. The sequence goes on from QEOT01009642.1 coordinate 720,980, forward strand.
TGAAAAAAATCCCATTTCAATCCCGTAGTGTGCTGGAAATGGAGGACGGGTCATCCCTGGCTCTCATTGTTGTTCTGGGAGGAAAAAATATAGGTTTTAAACTGTATATTTAAGGTTTTGCAATGGCTGAGTCGACTCAGCCATGGGCGATTTCGAACTAGATATATATGTTCAAAAAACTACAACGTTCAAACGGGACACGAAACGACAACTATATGGTGCAAACAGCTGTCTATGGGTGTTCGAACATATTTGTATTACTAGTTGAATGCATATCGATAACGTTGGAACGTGTTATTGAGCATTCGAATGGATATTTAAAAAAAAAATTGTAATATATAATTAACACTCACTAATTATAATTATGATATTTTGTTATAATTGTACTTAATTTTATATTATAAATTTAGCATCATTCAATGTCTTCTCGGGGAAAGAAGCGGGTTGCATCAGGGCAATCATCTAGCGAAAAAGTTCGAGAAAGGACTATTTTGTTGGAGAGACAGGTGAAGATAGATGATTTTAGGGATCTTCTGTGGGAGGGACATTCTCTCTAATTTATCTTTCTAGATCGTGGTTGGACACCGATCGTTGATTAGAAGGATGAAGGGACGAACAAGATAGTTTCCTACATCAATATTGTAGTTGAGTTCTATAGAGAACTTGGTCGTGCCAGCTAGGAGGATGACACATACACTTTCTCCATCCGAGGCATCACAGTACGCTTTTCAGTGGATGCAGTTGCTGATTTTCTAGGTATCCCTCGACTACCCACTGCATATCCTAACGTGGTGCCTAGAGAGTCTACACCTGCAAGCAATGGGGAGACTGCAGAGGAAGAGGATACTTACCTACCTGATGAGATTGATGGTCTCGCTGATCATGAGGTTCGTCAATTGGTTGTGGGTCCAGATGTTCCTTCCTATGATGGGAGCAAGAGCAACAGGTAGACTTATCTAGTTTTTTCAAGATCATGAACATTATACTAGCCAACAACATCGATCCTCAACTGCACAAGACTGAGGTGAGCATGGACCGAGCACGATTTATGTTACGAGTTGCTCGTGGGGTGCCTATCGACCTATATTCGCTAGGATTCGATTAGAGGCCACCTATATTACGACAGGTAGAGTTTTATTTCATTCAGTGTACTTAGTTACTCATTTTGATATATATAATACTTGTACTTATAAAAAAAAATTTATGTCAAATATATTGTCGTTTCGAGTCATGCGCACACGATTGCTTTTAGCAAAAGGAGTTAGGCCAGAAGAGTTTGAGCGCCTTCGGCAGCCGATTGGACCGATCAACTCGACGACCTTGTCTCATAGCACCAGACACTCCAAATTTCGTATTCGTGCACCCACTACAGAGGCTGTCGACACTCAGAGAGGTGCACAGGGCGTATCTGGTGAGGCATCTACACAGGGTGCATCACACAGTGCTACTCGTGGGGAGATTACAGATGTCGTGCGTGAAGAGATGCTCACACAGACATAAGAGATCATTGTGCAGTCTAGGTCACCCTCGAAGAGACTAAGTCAAAACTCATGTCTCAAGTGACTGATATTGAGGCACACATTGCTGGAGTCGAGGTGCTACTACACGATATGGCCGAGTAGTGTATATATTTTATTAGCATTAAATATGCTTTTTTGTATTGACCATCATGACTATTTTTATTTTTTATAAATTTAAATATCCAAATAGTCATACATTATATTCCCGCCATACATACAGCATGCTAAGATCGGCATACACACATCAGCGGTGATCGATGCAGTGTATACTGACTCGTTCGGAAATGAGCAGCACAAAAGGCTATCCCAAGTGCAGGAGCGTGTCGCGTAGTAATTAGGAATAAATTCCTAGATCGTCTCCACAGGGAAAGTGCTAAAAATAAACTCGTGAAAAATGGTGGGAATATTTACGATGAGAAAATAAAAATAAAAAGTGATGATATTTACAATGGATGGAAGAGTGCAGTGAAAAGAGGATTTACTGGTCGTGAACCAGATTCATTTTGTTGATTTGATTGTTTGAGATTGCAGTGAAATTTAAAGAAATTAAAATGCAAGACAGTGAATTTAAATTGCTAAAAATTAAAAGACTGAAATTTAAATGAGCTGAAAAATTAAATGGCATCAAATAAATTGCAGAAAATAAATAACAGAAAATTACATGACAATAAAATAAAAGTGCTGGAAATTAAAGTGCAGAAAATTAAAGTGTAGAAAATAAAGGACAGTAAAATAAAGGACAGTAAAATAAAAGTGCAGAAATTAAAAGTACTGAAAAATAAATGACATTAATTTAAAGTGCATAAAAATAAAGTGCATAAAAATAAATGACATAAATTAAAATAAAAAAATAAAAAAAAAGTGGAGACTGCAGATAAAGGAGAACAGTTTGATAACACAGTTGGTCCATTAGGCTCTCAACTGCATCACCAAACTCCCTCACTTCATCTGCATTTTCTCCCAAAAATTCTGCAGACTACTCCTAACTAATCTACTGGGTTTCTAACATCTGCCTCCTGGTTTCATCCGCTTACAAGCCTTATATAGGCTTCAAATTTGCACTGTATGCTTGTGTTTGAGCTGCCGCCCATGTGCATCAGTCCTTTCTTTTTCTTTTTTTTTTTCTTCTTTTCTCCGCACATGCATGTTTTCTGGTCGGGCTCTTCTCTTTCTTTTTCTTTTTTTTTTCTTCTTCTTTCTTCTCCCCGTGCGTCGCCCAGTTTGCTTCTCTCCTCTTTCTCTTTCTTTTTCTTTCTCTTTTCTTTTCTCTTTTTCCTTTCCGAGCCAACCGTTTCTCGCTGTCTGCTCCTTCTTTTCCCTTTTCTTTCTTTTCTTTTTTTTTTCTTTCTTTTCTTCCGCATGCTTCTGTTTCCTTCTTCTTCTTCTTTTCTTTTCTTTTTCTTTTTTTCTTCCCAGTTTCGGCCACCTGCTTCGTTCTTCTTTCTTCTTCTTTTTTTTTTTCTTTCTTGTTTTGCTTTTGCCCCAGCACGTTCGGCCTTTCTTTCTGTTTTTCTTTTTCCTTTTCTGTTTTCATTCGCCCCAGCACGTTCGGCCATCTGCATGCGTCTGTCTCCGCGTGCACGTTCTCTTTTTTTCTTTTTTATCTTTTTTTTCTTTTTCTTCTTTCGGTTTCAGCAGCTCTGCTTTCTTCTCCTTCTTCTTCTTCTTTTCGTTTCTTCTTTCGGTTTCGGATAGGGGCTGCATGCATGACCCGTAGCTGGTTGAGCTGAGGTGCAGTGGAGATGGTGCTGCGCTGAGGAGATGATCCGTGATGGAGGTGGTGCGAGGCTGCCGTGGCGTCGGACTGGCCGTGCATGGGGCGGAGGACTGGTCGCCGGCGTCGTCTGGGGTTGCTGGTGGCTGCAGGTGGGCGGAGGACGGCCCAAGGTGGCGCTCGAGCTGCAGTTTCGGGAGGTAGAAGACGACGCAAAACGACGTCGTTTGTGTCTGTAGACAAAACGGATTCGTTTAGCTCAAACGGTAGGAAACCAAGTTAGTGCAAAACGACATGTCGTTTTGGTCTTAGACAAAACGGCACGTCGTTTAGCTCAGACGACAGATTACTTCATGGTGAAAACGACATGTCGTTTTGGTCTGCCGACCAAACGACATGTTGTTTAGTCTGCGCTGAAACAAAACAAAAATAAAATAAAATAAAATAAAATAAAAATAAAATAAAATAAAATAAAATAAAAATTAGACAAGCAAAAATTAAATAAAAATAAAAATAAAACTTAGACAAATAAAATAAAATAAAATAAAGAAACTAAAATAAATAAAATTAAACAAGAGATGAAAAATAAAATATTAAGAGTGTGTTGTGCATGTGAAGAACTTATTGCTCAAATAAATCACAAGTTATAAAATCAAACATAAACTATGCTTTTAATCAATTTAATTCACAACTTGGATTTATGCCTCTTAATCAATATTTCCATCTAAAACCAATGATAAAATAATAAAAAAATTAAAAATTATTGGTTTTAAATAGGTATGCAATAATGCATCTCAATCATATACTGCCATGTCTAAGTTCATATAGAGATTACTGCTAGCATCTCTGAGTTACGTTCAGAGATTAATTCTATCATTTATGAGTTACGTACAGAGATTCATGCTGGTAATGCAACTCAGGTCATGCTAAGTACTCAACTGAGTAAGGTAGAGAGACGATTAGTTGCAGTAGAGGATGTGTGCAGCATCACAGTAGTTTTGCTCTTTTATTTATATTTGTTTTGTTCTAGTTATGGACAATATATGGTGTTTTGATAATTTGCTTTAGTTATGAATTAAATATTTACTACCTTTCCTAGATTAATTATTGATTTATATTATGTGTTGTATGGATGATAATATTTATTTAACTAAAAATCTTATTTAACATAAAAGAAATCATTAAAATATTTCTAAATTAATTACATAAAATTAATTTATGATATATATACATTTTTTTTATTTTGAGTTATGTATAGATCAAGAAAATTGAATAATGTTTTCAAAAATAAATCGAGAAAATCAATAACTATTAAAAAAAAAAATTTCATAACTATAGTATTAGTTATAACATATTATATTAATATGTTATATATTAGTTATAATATAGTGTATATAATATGTTATATAATATAATATAGTATAGTAATTATGTTGTGTTATATAATATGCATATACTATAGTATATATATAACTAGAATATTAATAAATACCAACTATTGAATAATGTCCTCTCTTAACATTCGAACGTGTAAAAATTTGGGCAGGGGATTTCCCTCTTGATTTCCTTCCTCTGTGATGAGCATTTACATCCGAACGTTACAATTTAACGTTGAAATGTTAATGGATGCAATTTGAGAGGAAACTTATAAACATTCAAACGTTAAATTATATACATTCGGATTTTAAAAATTTGGGTGGGAAATTTCCCGCTCGAATTCAATATCTGTCATGAGAAGTAACGTTCGAATGTTACAATTTAACATTCGAACGTTTCAACTGAAAATTGAGCGGGATGAAATGAACGTCCGAACGTACAACTTAAACCTTCGAACGTGTCATCAAATGAAATGTTTTTTGCATGAAAACACGCACGGAAGGAAGCAGAGTCATTTCTGCTTCCCCTGTACATGAAAGAGAGAGAAAGAGAGGGTGAGAGAGGGTCATGGGTTAGAGAGAGAGAGTTAGATGAGAGAGGTTAGAGTGAGAGAGAGTAGAGTGAGAGAGGGTTAATATTTTGGAACTATTTTGGTAAGGAAAAACCCGTTTTCTTTTTTATTTTTTTTGCAATTTTATGATATTTCTCTTGTATTTTTTTTATATATATGTCTCTAACAAGCTAGTGTTGTATTTTTTTGAAGGATTGGTTGTTTTGACAAGTTGAAAACTTTTGGTTTGTAAGTGGATATTGTGAATGCTAGGTATATTTCTAAACTTTAGTAATATATTTATACATTTTGTTGTGATTTTATTGTGGATAATGATGAATATGGGATGTGTATAATGTGAGTTTATTGTGAATTTTAATGAATTGGATATGGGTAGAATATTGTGAGTTGAGTAGTGAATTTTGATTGTATATATATTTATAGTGAATATGTATCAATTGGGTATTGATGAATTAGAAGGAATTAGATTGTTTATATTGATGAATTACAAGGAAATCTTTGTGATATGGATTGTGTAATATGATGAATTAAAAAAATTGTGTTGTGTTTATGCTTACTCTTAAAATGGAAAGTTGTGTTGTGTTTATGCTTACTCTTGAAATATTGTGATTATTGTTTGTGAATTTTGTGAATATTTTGTGAGTTTATGGTGTTTATTGATGAATTAATATGTGTAGAAATATTGTTGTGGGAATATTGTGAATATGTTGTGATATGGATTTGAAATATTGTGATCATTGTTTATGAATTTTGTGAATATTTTGTGTGTTTATGGTGTTTATTGATGAATTAATATGTTTTGAAATGTTGTTGTGGGAATATTGTGAATATGTTATGATATGGATTTGAAATATTGTGATTATTGTTTGTGAATTTTTATTGAATATGTTTATATGGTTAGAAATATATTGTATTTAGTTTGTGGATTTATGTGAATTTTTTGATATAATATTTCTTGATGTTTTTTGAATTTGCTCTTTCTTAAGAAAATTATAAGTTTAGGAACTTAATTTAAGTTAAAATTAAAAAAAATTAATATACATTTAATTTGGGAATAAATATCTAATATTTAATAAGTATATATGATATATTCATACTAGTTTAATTAGAATATGATTATTATGCAACTTTTAAGTAAATAACATAACTATATATAAAGTATAATATAAATATAATAACTATAATATATAATAAATTATTAAATATTCCTACCATTGTGAGGTTCTAAATCATTAATATATATATATATATAAATTGGTGAGAAGGTAAAATACTCTTCAAGAAAGAAGTCTTGAACCTACCAAATAAGTAGAGACTTAGAATAAATAGATATACTTATTTAAAGTAAAATAGAGAGAAAATAAATAAGGATCAAATAAATAATTAATTAGAAATTATATACTTATTGTCTATATAAATAAATAACTCATTCAATTAAGTATATAAATATTAGTAAACATTTTAGACATAATAACTAATTATAACTAATATGTGCTTATTTTGTAAGTAATTAAAATAAATCAACTTATACTAAGTTATAATATAAATATTAAGAAATAAATAAGTATCAATTATAATAACAATTAAAATTAAATAGGTATCAATTAATAAGTAGATATACTTATATAATAACAATTAAAATGATAATTTTAATAATAGTAATAATTAAAATTATATAACGAGTGAGAATGATCTTGAAGAAATATCTAAATTTTAGTCTAATTATTTAATTGTCATAAACTCTCCGGCCTTGACAACTCTCAAGGTCAGAGAGACTTTGACAGTCAAACAATTTGACAGACATTTCTTCAAGATCATTCTCTCTCGTTGTGTATTGATAGGAAAGTTGGGAACATATTCTTACATCTCTCTCTAGCTCAATAATATAATACTATTATTTCTTTAACATTGTTAATTCAAACATTTTAGGCTTATTTTATTTCTTGTGTTTTTTTATAGATATTATGTGACATTGCATATCTAACCGTAGATCCGTTCAGGAATGAGTGTACATTTAGGTGTCCACTAATTCCTGGATTGTCCAGTGTGGACAATTTGGGATTATATTATCTATATCGCACATTCTTGTTACTCATACTGAACACGTTTAGTATAAAGTTTCAGTGTCTTCCTTTACTATTCTTTGGGTATATTGTTCGTAGGGTCACAATCCCTCTATGTGAACATGTATATTTGAAGAACTATGAGGAGGTGCTGCTGAAATTTCTACTGACGTCAAAAGTAGTAGAGTGACGGAATATGTGCAATATGGATAATATAATGTCGAATGGGTGACTCACTCAAAAATGAGCAGCACAAAAGGCTATCCCAAGTGCAGGAGCGTGTCGCGTAGTAATTAGGAATAAATTCCTAGATCGTCTCCACAGGGAAAGTGCTAAAAATAAATTCGTGTAAAATGGTGAAAATATTTACAATGAGAAAATAAAAATAAAAAGTGATGATATGTACAATGGATGAAAGAGTGCAATGAAAAGAAGATTTTACTGGTCGTGAACCATATTCATTTTTAGTTGGCTTTGAGTGTTTTAGATGCAGTGATGAAAAGTAAAGAAATTAAACTGCAAGACAGTGAATTTAAATTGCTGAAATTTAAATGACTGAAATTTAAAAGAGCAAGAAAATTAAATGACATAAAAATAAATTGCAGGAAATAAAAATGCAGAAAAATAAATGACAGAAATTTAAATGACAATAAATTAAAGTGCAGAAAAATAAATGACAGAAATTAAAGGTACAGGAAAATTAAATGACAATAATTTAAATGAACAGTAATTTAAAATGCAGAAAATTAAATGACATAAATTTAAAAGAGAGGAATTTAAAAGTGTAAGGAATAATTCATCATAAACTTTAAATTGAAATAAAATAAAAAATAAAATTAAAAGTGGAGACTGCAGGTAAAGGAGGAAAGCTCGGTAACAACAGTTGGTCCATTAGGCTCTCAACTGCATTACCGGATTCCCTTTCTTCACCTGCGCTTTCTCCAAAACTGAAGGAAAATAAAACAGGCTAAGTTACCCTAATCCTACTCTACTCCTAAAATCTATCGAGTTTCTCCGTCCATTTACAGGCCTTTATATAGGCTTCAAATAACACTGTGCTGCCACGTCCCTTGTGAAGAGTTACGCGTCTGCGTGCGTGCAAAACCCAATGCACAACTTCTTTTCTGCTTGGGGGCAAAACAACCGAAAGCAACTTTGTTTATGCTTCTTTCAGAGGCACGTCCGTGTCTCTCTTTGTTTCCATTATGGTCCCAGCCTGCTGTCTTCTTCTTTTTATTTTTTTCTTCTTCTTCCCGCATGTTTCCTATTCTTCCTCTTTCTCCCAGCTTTCTTTCTTTTCTTTGTTTTCCTTTTCGTCCAAAATGAGCAGAGGGTGGCTTGCGGTACACTGTATGGATGCAGTGGAGACGCTGGGGTAGTAGTTCGAGGCTGAGCAGCTAGGTGATGCATGGAAGCTTGGTTATGGCAGCGCTGCGGTGATGGTTGTGATGGAGGTGATGCGACGAAGGTGCCGTCGTTTGCAGCTGTGGCAACCGGCATGGGCAGTGGGACAAAAGTGCTCTGTTTCGGGAGTGGAAAAACAGAGTAGTCCGTTGGAGTTTTCGAATGGCTGGGCATAGCTGTGTCATCGCAGTGGTACTGCTGGAAGTGCGGAGGCTGTGCAGTTGCGCACGAGTGGCGCTGCTGTTGGAGGTGTATGGTGGCTCGTGATGGTTGGATGAGGCTGGTGGGGCAGTATGTGTGCATGGGACTTGCGGAGCTGCTGGTCTGGCTGAGTTGAAGAAATGAAAATCCTCAAGGTGGGGCTGCTGCCTGTTGGACGTGGAGAGGCGGTTTTCTTGACGTCGTCGTGGTGGTTTCTTCCTGACCGTGGCTATGGAGCACAGTGGCTGGAGGGACGTGCATGGCTGTTGCTGCCGCTGGAGGCCGTGCATGGCGTTGCGGTGCACTGTGTGATGGAGTGAAGTCGACGTACGCTGGAGGTTGAAGATGAAGAAAAACGACATGTCGTTTTCGTCTATTGACAAAACGACATGTCGTCTAGAAGACGAAAATTTTGCATCCCAGTGACAAAACGACTTGTCGTTTAGCGAAACTGTAAAACAGAAAAAATCAAAAAATTAAAATTAAAATAAAATAAAATAAAAATTAGACAAGAAAAAATAAATAATAATCACATAAAAAATAAAACTAGACAAATAAAATAAAATAAAATAAAATTAGATAAAGAAACTAAAATAAATAAAATTAAACAAGAGATGAAAAATAAAATATTAAAAGTGTGTTGTGCATGTGAAGAAATTATTGCCCAAATAAATCACAAGTTATAAAATCAAGCATAAACTATGCTTTTAATCAATTTAATTCACAACTTGGATTTATGCCTCTTAATCAATTTTTCCATCTAAAACCAATGAGAAAATAATAAAATAATTAAATATATATTGGTTTTAAATATATAAAATATGCAATAATGCAGCTTAATCAATGGGATAGGACCAACTGCCTTATAAAAAGAGCAATGAGAATTGGAGCATGACATACATGTGAATTTTCTATGTACGTGTTACTAATAGATAGATGTTTTTAGAAATAGACAAAAGTTGGATGCGTCTAGGCGATAGACTTGGAATGGATTACGCACCCTATGCGTGTGGAGTAAGAACCTTCATTGATTTTGCTCGGGCCTCTACTGATAGTCGTAGTTACATTAAGTGTCTATATCGAGGCTGTAAAAATTTGTGTGCGATAGGGTTGGCTGAAGTTGAAAGTCATATATTTGTGAATGGTATGGATCTCAGATATAGCCGATGGGTACTGCATAGTGAGCCATATGCACAGTCAACGGATATATTTTTCGTTCATCCGAATTATTTAAGACACATGGATGATGATTATGAGCGGGATAAGATGGAGGAGATGTTGGGTGACATTGGAGCTAGGATGTTTATGGATGACATAGATGACAATGCCTCAAGTGGCCAAGGGACTGATTCTAAAAATTTCACTGTAATGTGGGAAGATTCAAAGTGTGAGTTTTATCTTGGCTGTAAAAAAACATTTTAAAATGTTAGTTATTGTGCGGTTGCTTCACATTAAGTCATTGTGTGGGATGTCGACGAAAGCAATAAATATGGTTTTGGACTTATTTAACGAGGTGCTTCCCGAAGGGTCTACATTGCCAAAGAACTTTTATGAAGCGAAACAGTTGAGAAAGGGATTAGGGTTTGAGTACAAGTCCATACATGCATGCAAAAATGATTGTGTTTTGTTCTGAAATGAGAACGAAGAGAAACAAGCATGTCCTATATGAGGAGAGTCAAGGTGGAAGGCTAAGAAAAACGTGTCGGTTAAGGTGTTGTGATATTTTCCCTTGAGACCTAGGTTGCAAAGACTATATATGTGTAAGAAAACATTTGCTGATATGAGGTGGCACGAAGAGAAAAGAGTTAAGGATGACGCTTATATGAGGCACTCAGCTGACTCACTTACGTGGAAATCTTTCGATGATCAACACCCAGAGTTTGGAATAGAAGCTTGGAACGTGCGCCCGGGACTCACAACCGATAGATTAAACCCTTTTGGGAAAATAAGTACAAGTTATAGCCCTTGGCCTGTAGTGTTGATTTCGTACAATCTTCCAGCATGGAGGTGCATGAAGGCGCCCAACATTTTTTTAACTTTATTTATCCCCGGCTCGAGATCACTTGAGAATGACATTGAAGTATTCATGCAGCCGTTGATTGAAGAGCTGAAAGAGTTATGGGAAACAAGTGTCAGAACTTATGATGCATCAATGTTGACATCTTTTCAAATGCATGTTGCAGTAATGTGGACGATAAATGACTTTTCGGCATATGGGAATATTTCCGGTTTGAGTAGTAAAGGGAAGTTAGTGTGTCCGACGTGTAATAAAGGAACTGCTAGTGAGTGATTACAATATTCTTAGAAGTTGTGTTTCATGGGTCATTGACGTTATCTACCAACAAATCATGCATGGAGAAGAGAATGCGCTAAGTTTGATGGGAGAGTAGAGGGCAGAATTGCACCAAATGAGTTGTCTGGAGAAGAGATAGTGGAACAACTGGTAAATGTTAGAGCGAACAATTTTTGCAAAGGTTGGGGTAAGAACAAGAGAAAACGAGGCGTAGTAGAATTGAATTGGACAAGACGTAATATTTCTTTTTTACTTGCTGTATTGGTCGTCCTGTATGTTGTGACATAGTTTGGATGTAATGCACATGAAGAAGAATATATGTGATAATATACTGGGTACATTGATGAGCATTAACAAAAATATAAGGGACACGATCAAGATGAGGAAAGATCTTGAGAGAATGGGAATTAAACATAATCTACATTTGCGGGTAGAAGGCAACAGGGTGGTCATGCCGCATGCATGTTTTACGATGACAAGGGAGGAGATGATGGACTTCTGCAAATGGTTGCAAGGTGTGAAGTTGCCATATGGTTATGCTTCAAATATCAGTAAATGCGTGAGCCTTGATGACTGGAAAATTAGTGGATTGAAAAGTCAGGATTGTCACGTATTTTTACAGAAGTTATTACCGGTGGGAATTTGTGGGAAGCTGACATCTAATGTACGTGTTGCCATAACCGAACTCTGTATGTATTTTTAGGATTTGTGCACTCGAGTAGTAAATCAAGATATGTTGCAGAAGATAGAAGAAGACATTGCTCCTATACTCTGTAAATTCGAGCAGATCTTTCCACCATCATTTTTTGATATCATGGTCTATTTAGCAATATATTTACCCCGAGAGGTATTGTTGGGTGGACCGATGTAGTGCCGTTGGATGTATCCAGTTGAAAGATATTTGGGTCGACTGAAGCGCACTGTTGGGAATAAAGCCAAAGATGAGGGTTCAATAGTAGAGGCCTATATACATGATGAATGGTTAACGTTTTGCTCTATATCTTCGTGGTGTTGAGAACCGATTTAATTGTCAAGAGCGAAATGCTGATCTTGCTGCTCCGCCTCCTCGTGAGCTATCAATGTTTTTCCAGAATGTACGACCCTTGGGTGCACAAACGGGCTACAATTTAATTGATCGAGAGTTGGGTAAAGTTCGGTAGTATGTGCTAAATAATTGCCGAGATATTGATGACTATCTCAATTATGTCGTTGCATGCTTCGAATAATTCTAGTTAAAAAAGTTTAACTATAACTTTTGTACTCAAAATAATATTCATTTGCACTTATATACAGTGAGCACATGGACAAATTTAGGAAGGACGGCGTAGAGAATATAGAGGCAAGACACAATGAAGAATTTTTCGGATGGTTTGAACAACGTGTATGAACTAAAATTACATATATGTTAGATTTTTAAACTTTTAACTCTGCATAACGTTTAATAAGTATATACTATTTCAAATGATAGATTTTGGAACAACGTGCTTGTGATCCAGGATCAGTTTCTCCTAAATTGTATGCATTGGCCCGTGGTCCCTCAAATAGAACACTTCGATACACTAAATGTACGGTTTGAGATTATAGATTCCATACTCTGGACTGTGAATGTAATAGGAAGACTTAAAACTGTGGTGTGTTGGTCGAGGGGAGTCATGGAACAGATGATATTGACTATTATGGTATCATACGTGATATTATCGGATTAAAATATCTTGGTGGGTCTATAACATTTGTCTTTAAATGTGATTGGTGGGATCTAGGCGGTGGTCGGGTTTTGATACATAGAGATAATCAATTTACGAGTGTCAATACTGCATCTAAATGGTACGAAGATGATCCATTCGTATTGGCTTGTCAAGCTACCCAAGTCTATTACTTGATTGATCCAATGAAAAGTGCTGATGAAGATAGTGGAGAGATAACTTGGTGAGTTGTACACAAATTTATCCTTCGAAATATATATGAAGCAGGAATGAGTGTGGATTACGAGAATAGTGGAGATGAAGATAACACTCAGATTGTAGAGGCCTACCAAGAAGATGGAGAGGGTATTAACTTGTTTGTTGACCTCGGTGCACTCGAGTTACTCCCTTTGTGTAGAGATGACGTCCCACCCGTCCTTCTCGACTCGTCTGTATTAAATGATCATTTAATTCAAATAAGTGAGGAAGAAGAAGAAGAAGAAGATGAAGAAGAATCCAAGAGGAAGTGGATAAGGAGGACGAAGAAGAGGTTGATGATGATGACGAAGATGTTATTGAGGAAGATTCTGAAACAAGCATGGAAAATACATCTGAAGATGAAGAATAAAAGTACTAAATATTTTATTCATATAGGTGACTATAGAATATTATACTTTTCAGAATTTCTTCTAATTAATTTTCTTTATCATATTAATCATGCCTCAAGGATGCCACCAAAACAAGGACGAAGAAATGTGTCTCCTCCGCCAAGTCCAAGTCCCAAACCCATTGAGGACTCCCCATCCAAGTGTTTCGCTCCTGAATATCAAGTTAACACGCAAAAAAATGACAGTCAGTCAACACCTACCAATAAGAAAATGTTGTTAATAGTTAGTTATATATTAATACTTTTGTCTCAATAACTATATAACTATAATTATATTATTATCTTTTAGTTGATGCATCCGCTCGTCGTTGTCGTGGCTATACAGGTGGCATTTCTCTTGAGAAAAATAGAAGGTACAGAAAACTCAAGGTCACCATTTCTGATAATTCCACTGGAGGAGTGGATGATAGTGCAGCAGCACTTTCCTCCTATATTGGCACTGTAGTCCGAGCTTATGTCCCATTTTATGTGCGATCATGGCGAGATGTTCCGCTCGAGATTAAGGAGCACATTTGGAGTCGTGTGCTGGTAAGTTTACCTTGAGAGTACATTTTTTTTATATAGATTAGTATATCATATTTTTTACGTAATTCACTTATTACGATGAATTCGATCTCAACTTTGGCCGTAGCGAAGATTCGAGAACTATGAACGAGTTGATGGCTACATTATTCCGATGTCACAAGGGACGATGGCATGCCCACTTCAAGAAGTTTGAGACGTTGGAAGAGGTTGCGCAGTCCCCTTTCCAGAAGATGAAGTTAGACAATTGGACAAAGTGTTGTGATCTTTTCGCAACTCCAGATAATTAGGTATTCTAGATTTATATCCTTTAAGTATTTACATTTATATTTGGGCTATATATTATATGTATATATATTATAATTACCATTCTTAATTAATTTTGTAGCACTTAAGTTCTACGAATGCACATAATAGATCCTCTCTGATTGTCCAACATCGTGCCGGTTCAAAGTCATTCCACTGTCTTGTTGATAAAATGGTTATTAATAAATTATAGAATTCATTTATTTTCTGATATTCTTTTATTTAATTACTAACATTATCTTTTTAAAATTGCTAATGTCACTTTGTTAGAAAAGTGATGATTCTGAAAACTTTTCTCTCATTCATGTCTATGCTGCTACTCACACTATCTGCTGCTACAGATACGTATGTAAGTGGTGTTAATTTTGTTAAGTAAATTATGCAACATGTGAATAATTTATTTTTTATTTGTATTTCTTTTAATACGTTACTTATTGTGTGTTTTCTTTCAAATTGCAGGAAAAAATAATGGAGATGCAGTCAGCTTCTAGAGAATCCTCTCCGAGTGACATAGACATATTCACGCAAGTGCTCGGACCCAAGTCTAGTATGGCAAGAGGTTTGGGACAATATTTCAAGCATTCTGGTTCCTCCTCATCCTCATCGACTTCATAAATTAATAATCTTACCAAAAATTTAGAAGCTACACAGTGCAAGAAGGAGTATATGAGGTCGAGACAACAAGAGTTGGAGTTTCTCTTAGAGTGACGGTCTCATTTAGAGACGCGTTTGTAGGACCAACAAAGAGACCAGGAGGAAAGAGTACGCAGTGAAGTCCAAGAGCAAATGTAGTGGGAGGTGATGGTGCAAATGAAGCGTATTATGTCATTGCAATAGAATCGTGGTGGGCAAGGAAAGAAGAAGAAATGAATTTTATCAATGTATATAACTTTTAATATCTAATTTTAAAAATTTATAAGACATTGTTAGTTGTTAAATGATTGTGTGTAATGATATAATTGATATGTTTTTTAATTTTATGAAATTAGTATTTCTGATCTGTACGTTCGAATGTAAATAAAAAATGTTCGAACATTAGTTCACACTCGAACAAACGTTCGAACGTAATTACACAAAATTACAACATAACGTTGGAATGTACTTGTCAACGTTCAAACGTACTCACCCTCAAACGAACAAAACGTCCGAACGTTTAAACGTTTAATGTTCGAAGAAACCTCTAAACGTACCCCGTGTGTTCGAACTCTTCTTCGTTAACATTCGAACAAATGTCTGAATGTTATACCCATTACGTTTGAGCATTGGTCCGTTAACGTTCGAATGGAAATTTGAACGTCTATTGCAGTTAACGTCCAAATGTATAAACGTCCGAACGTAAATATGATAAGTTTGAACTATAATCAATGAACGTCAACTTCTGTCATTCGAATGTCAATTGGTCGGGCTGATGTTCGAACGTTATATTTGTCGTCCGAATGTTAGTTTCTGTGACAGGTCTCAACCATCACAAAAAATGGAACATCCGAACATTACTTCAAATGGAACACCTCCAACCGTCACTAAAAATATTTTTAGTGACGGTTTAACAGTAAATCGTCACCAATTATTTTCTATGATGCACATTAGGTGATGGTCGTGGTGTTGGTTTCAAACCGTCACCAAATGTCTTCAGTGACGTTTTGGTTTTTTTTTTTTTTTTTTTTTTTTATGACGGTTTCCTCTGTCATAGAAGATAAATTGTGTTGTAGTGATATAAAAGACTGACCGAGGAGAATTCGGGGGGAGGGTTTGGACAATTTCTTCGGAGCTTTTCTGCAGTTTGGTTCTTGAGAGAATTTTGTTGTTCTTGTTGAAATGGATAGCTAAGTCCTTAAGTAAAGCTAGGGATGAACTTGCACAATTGAGGGTGTTTTTAGTTTATTTTTTATTCATGTGATTATTCTTTATTGATGCAAACTCTTGCTTATCTTCTCTAATTATCAATGGTATTTTTTCATCTCCAAATAATTTTGGAATTGATTCCCTTCATAGATTCAGTCATGCTTTTTCTATAGAATGGTTAAGATCCTTGATTATGTTCAAATTAATTCATTGTCTTTATTGATTTAATTCTTTGATGCAGTATTGCCCATTGGGTATATTGTCGTCGTTGGGTTTTGTCAATAAGAATGATAATTCACAGAGTTTTAAAAAGTAGTGAATTATTTATCAAAGAGTTATCTTTCGATTAATGTGGTTTGTAGCTCTATATCTTCCAATTGGGGACTTTGGAGCTAAATCCCCAATTGTGTAATTCATTGAATCAAGAATAAACAGAAATATCCGATTTGTGCAAGGAATTCTTGATGCTTTGCTATTTGTAATTTGAGTAATCCCTATTTTCATCCTTGTAATTTTAGTTGCTAAATCATATTAAAACTAGTTCTTTCTTATTTGATCATTAAACATTTTCCTTTTAATGTACCTAACTTGAGGAAGGAAATACTTGACCACTTCCATTTTAGCAAAGAGGGAGGACACTCGGGGTGGTTGAGAACTTATATAAGGGTGAAGCATTTCTTCTATTGGGAAGGAATAAAGAAGGCCGTAAAGAAGCTTGTAGCCGAGTGTGACACATGCCAAAAAATCAAGTATGATACAAGACCTCCATCCGGGCTCTTGCAACCTCTTCCTATTCCTAATTTGATTTGGGAAGACCTAAGCATGGATTTTGTGGAGGGGCTTCCTATTAGTGGTGGTTTTAAGGTGATACTTGTGGTGGTGGATAGATTGAGCAAATATAGTCACTTCATTCCACTTGTTCATCCATTCACAACCAAGAGTGTGGCTAAGGCGTTTATTGACAATATTGTGAAGCTTCATGGGTTCCCCAAGAGCATAGTCACGGATAGAGATAGAGTATTCATGAGTTCCTTTTGGAAGGAAATGTTTGAGCTCCAAGGGAGCAAGTTGAAAGCTAGTTCATCTATCACCCCCAAACCGATGGGCAAATGGAAGTGGTTAATAGAACACTTGAACAATACTTGAGATGCTTTTGCCATGAAAAGCAAAAGAAGTGGGGTGAGTATTTGACTTGGGCCGAGTATTGGTATAACACTACTTTCCATGTTTCCATACAGAGAAGCCCGTTTGAAGTTGTTTATGGAAGAGCTCCACCAACATTGGTGAACTATGAGAGGGGAATGGCCAAAAACAATGAAGTGGAGGAGGAGTTGGTCACTAGGGATCAAATCCTAGTGAAGGTAAAAAGAGAGCTTGCTAAAACTCAACAAAGAATGAAAAGATACTATGATGAGGGTAGAAGATTGGTTACCTTTGAGGTGGGAGACTATGTGTACTTAAAGCTACAACCTTTTGGTCAAATGACATTGAGAAAGAAGCTAAATTTGAAATTGGCCAAGAAATACTATGGGCCTTTCAAAGTGCTTGAGAGGATAGGTGAAGTGGCATATAAGTTGAAACTTCCTCCAAGTTCCAAGCTACATCCGGTGTTCCATGTAACCGTGCTCAAGAAGAGGATTGGTGATCCTAGTCTTATTGTGGAAGAGCTACCCAAATTTGATGAAGAAGGGCGTATGCTCTTACAACCAAAAGAGGCCCTTAATTATAGGGTGGTTCCAAGGGGAGAAAAAGACAAGAGGTGTGGCAAGTTTTGATTAGTTGGGGTAAGGTACCAAAAGAAGAGGCTACTTGGGAGGATTATGATGATATAAGGGAGAGATTTCCCCAATTTATCCTTGAGGGCAAGGATAGTCTTAAAGAGAGGGGGATTGTTAAAACCCCACGTAAGGCGGCCTCTAGAACCACGGCACATGTCCTAGCCATGGCCGGGACATGCCCCTTGATCATGCCACTAGCATGCCCCGTGTCTTGTCACACACGAGGCGCCCAGCATGCCCTTGGACCGGCCACATGCATGCCTTGGCCCATGCCTTGACACCCACGGGGCGCCCAGCATGCAGGCCATGCGCACGCACATGCGCGCGCCACACCTCGGCCATAGCGAGGTTAGTGGCCATGCGCAGCACAGTGCACGGCCAGGCATGCGCATGCCCACGCACTGCGTGGCACGGCGCACGCACGCAGGCGTGACCCTGCGCAAGCACGTGGCCAGCATGGCTCAGCGCCCGCACACAGGCCACACGGCCCAGCGCACGCACACAGGCCGCATGGCCCTGCGCACGCATGCCACCCGCGTGGCCTTGCGCCCCCATCCTGGCCGCATGGCCATGCGCTCAGCCACACGCAAGCCCACCAGGCGCATGCCCAGTCAGCGCACGCCCATGCATGCGCCCATGCAGCACATGTAGCCGGCCATGCCCCCAGCCGCATGGCCCTTCTGCCGCACGCCAGTGAGGTTAGTGGCATGCCTTCTAGGCATGCCATCCAGCGCACGGGCCCAGCCTGTACCATGCAGAGCAGGCCAGTGGCATGCCCACCAGGCATGCCATCCAGCGCACGGCTACAGCCCGTGCCATGCAGAGCAGGTCAGTGGCATGCCCACCAGGCATGCCATCCAGCGCATGGCTCCAACCCATGCCTTGCAGCCGGCTCACATGGCTAGCCACCAGCAGGCCGAACATGGCTCCATGCCATGGCCAACAGCCGGCCCATGCATGGCACCATGCCATGCACCACAGCTAGCTATGCCGAGCCACCTAGCCATGGACCAGACCGTGGACCACCATGCACCCATCTAGCCGAACCCTTGGCTCATGCATGCCACGGCCATGTGGCCCATGCCACTATCTTATTTATGTTATTTATTTTATTTATTTATTTCTTTTATTGCAAAGGGACCTTTTGGGGGTTTCCAAGTTGTAACCTTATAAATAGGACCTTTAGTCATTTCTTTCACATTTTTTGGCAAATTGAGTAGAGTGATGACATTGTTGAGAGATCATTTCGGTGCTAGACACTTGGGCTCTTTTGGGTGTAATTCATTGAATCCCAAAGAGAGAATTACTCCAATTCATTGAATTGGAGTAATCCATTTATCTTGTTTATCAACTTGGTGCAATTCATTGAATCCAAGTTGATTATCTTTATTTTGTTCTTTTATCAATATATAAGGTTTATTTCAATCTTGGTGCACATTGTGAATCTTTGTTGAATTGTTAATTGTTCATCCGAGTTCATCATTGTTCTTGGGTGTTCATATTGTGTTCTTGGTGATTCTTC
>QEOT01009642.1:745441-765060 GCA_003123785.1 Pterocarya stenoptera
GCGGTTGTGTGTTGACTATAGGGGCTAAACAGTGTAACCATCAAGGTTAAATTTCTCATTCCTCTGGTTGAAGAGCTAATGGATGAGCTACACAGGTCAACCATATTCTCTAAGCTAGATTTGAGGTCTGACTATCATCAAATACAGGTTAAGCGAAATGACATACCCAAAACGACCTTTAGAACTCATGAAGGACCCTATGAGTTCCTAGTGATGCCTTTTAGGCTCACTAACGCCCCCTCAACTTTCCAAAATCTTATGAATGAGGTATTTCGACCCTTTCTAAGAAAGTTTATACTTGTGATTTTTTATGACATGTTGGTGTACAACAAAACAGAAGGGGAACATGCACAACACTTATTGGTCACCTTAGAGACACTAAGGCAGCACAAGTTATTTGTAAATCAATCCAAGTGCCGATTTGGATGTGAGGAGGTGGCTTAACTAGGCCATCTAATTTCGGCTAAAGGGGTACAAGCAGATCCAGAAAAGTTAAATGCCATGGTAGAGTGGCCCCTACCTAAGTCCCTTAAGATTCTAAGGGGATTTTTGGGCTTAACGGGTTACTACCGTAGATTTATAAAAGGGTATGGTGAGATTGCAACGCCACTTACCAGGTTGCTTAAAAAGGAGGATTTTCATTCAAGTGAAGAGGCTAAGATTGCATTTCAAAGGTTAAAAGAGGCTGTAACTCAGCCACTAGTGTTGGCTCTTCCAGGTTTTTCCATACTGTTTATAATTGAATGTGACACCTCAGGGATAGCAAGAGGGGCAGTTTTAATGCAGCTTGGGAGACCAATAGCATTTTCAGCCAAGCCCTCAAAGGCAAATCCCTCTCACTGCCTGCATATGAGAATGAGCTATTTGTTTTGGTTTCAGTGGTGTTAAAATGGAGGCCTTACTTACTGGGCTGGCCTTCGTGGTTAAAACTGACCAACAAAGTCTCAAGCACTTGCTTGATCAAAAAACTGAAACTCCTATGCAGCAAAAATGGATAACTAAGCTACTTGGCTACGATTTCATTATGGAGTATAAAAGGAGGTCCGAGAATAGGGTGGCTGATGCTCTATCCCGAAATGACCAAGAACTTGAAGGGGTACTAATGCTTATCATCTTCCCTAGTGTGGAATAGGTGAAAGACATGAAGAGGGCCTACGACTTGGATGGGCACTTAAAGGAGTTGCTAAGGAACTGTTCAAAAGGTAAGTTAAGCTCTAACTATACCTTAAGGGATGGATTACTGTTGTACAAGAATAGATTATGCATTCCTCAACTTGAGGAATTTAAAAATAAATTAATGGAGTTGTCCCACATCAGCCCATGGGGTGGGACATTGAAGTTATGATAAGTCTATTCATCGAATGAGGAGGGATTTCTATTGGTCAGGAATGAAAAAAGATTTGTAGAAGTTTATCAGGGCATGTGATATTTGCCAAAGGGTGAAGGCAGATAACACTCTACCAAGTGGCTTGCTACAACCATTACCAATACCATCTCAACCATGGACCCACATCACCATGGATTTCATTGATGAGCTTCCCATGTCACAAGGATATGATTGTTTATGGGTTGTGGTTGATCGATTGACAAAGTATAGTCACTTTGTGCTGCTTAGACACCCTTACATAGCCAAGATAGTGGTTGATTTATTCCTCAAGAATATCCTCAAGCTACATGGATTACCCTGCTCTATAGTTTTTGACAGAGACCCTACATTCACAAGCCAATTCTGACAGGACTTGTTCTTCCTACAGGGGGTTCAAATGTCAATGAGTACTGCCTATCACCCTCAGATCGACGGGTAGACAAGTCATCAATAAAATTGTCAAAAACTACCTACGATGTTTCATAGGAGATAGGCATAAGGATTGGGTAGTGTGGGTTCCCCTTGCAGAGTGGTGGTACAACTCCACTTAGCACACATCCACGAGGATCTCACCCTTTAAGGCCCTCTATGGTTACCCCCCATCCTGGTTGCTAGACTACATCCCGAAAACAGCCCGTGTTGACACTGTGGACTTCACTTTACACAATAGAGACTAGATTTCAAAACTACTTAAGAAGCATTTACAACAAGCCCAAAATCACATGAAAAAGTATTCTGATTTGAAGAGAAAATAGCAATAGTTTAAAGAAGGGGAATGGGTATACCTGCGACTACAAACTTACCGACAAACCACCGTAGCCCATCGGCATAGCCTTAAGCCAGCATTACGGTTTTTTGGGTCGTTGAAGGTACTATAGTGAGTGGGAGAGGTTGCCTACAAGCTGGATCACCCTTCCATTTTACTGACCCACCATACCTTCCTTGTGTCTCAACTCAAAAGGAAGATTGGCTCCAAGATCATGACTATTCCTTCGCTGCCGCCAGGGGATGAACAAGGGTTTCTATGGCCTGAACCCAAGGGGTCCTCAACTAACTCATGGTTAAGGCTAGGAACAAGGCCAAGGCGGAGCTGTTGATTAGATGGCACGAACAAGAAGCGGCAGACGCCACCTAGGAGGGGTATTCACAGCTCAAGGAACACTTTCCCCACCTTGCGGGCAAGGTGCTTTGATGGGAAGGGGTATGTAACACGGTTGTTGGCGACCATTTGGCCAGGGAGGAGTGACAATGACGCAGTGTATAGAGAGAGGGGCAGAAGACTCGGGAACCCTAATGCACGTGGGGGGAAGATCTAAACCTAAGTGTTCTGAAGTGAAGTGTTAAGGAAGTGGGTGTTTTGAAGTGTATGACCAACGACAGGTTGACTGAAGGAAAAGGGGTGGGCTTAGCAGGCGTGGGCTTAAGTGAATTGTCACTAGGCCGTGTTACTCAAGGTCGGGCCTTGTTACTTAAGGCTGGATTTCTTTTGTTGTTATTTCTTTTTGTTGTTATTTCCTTTCTAGATGTAACTCATGAAGCCCAATACAGGCCCAAGGTCTTTTATTTTGTGTAGGGTTTCAGGTTTATAGAGGGGTCGTTAGGTGTCTGTGATGCTTATACAAAAAACTGATGAACATTTGAATTTACTATTCCCTGCTTCTCTTTTTGAACCCAGTCTAAAAAAGCATCCCTCAAGGAAGGCTTTTTCCAGTGTGTGTTTATCCCGTGTGTGACACTGTGGTGGAGGAGTGAGGGAGAAAAGGAATCGGGGAGAGAGAGGTGGCGTGTCTGGAGGGAAGGGAGGAGAGAGAGGGAAGAGGGAAAATGGGGGGGGGGGGGGAATTAGGGTTTCTAGGGATTTAATCCTAGCCTTACATCTAGGGATTCTTAACCTAGATCCAACGGTGGAGATTTAACACTTGGAATTAAACTAACTAAATAATATGAAAATGAGATAGAAATGCAATGGGATTAAATTTAAAACCCAACCTTGTTTTATTAATCCCAAAATACTATTTTTCATCATAAAATAAAATAATGAAGTTTACTAAATATTTTTAAAAGAAATAAAAACATCTAAATAAGTAGAGTTTTTAACATAAATAAAATAATGAATATTCAAATAAAGTGATCTTAAAGAACTAAAATCATTTAAATAAAGTGATTTGCTAAAACTATATTGTTTTAGGGGCTTGAAAATATAAAAAAACTTAATTGAAAATTAGGCTTGGTTCAATAATACTAAAGTACCCCATTTAAACTGATTTTAGACATTTAACATATTTGGAATATTTTAAAACACTTGATTGAATTTAAAAATCATCTACAATATTTAAAACAACGATTCGAGATTTAAAACGCAAAGACGAGACTCATGACCAATCAAGAAAAAGGAACGGGTTGTTACATGAGAATTATCAGACTTTACATATTTACTTTGTATTACTTAGCATTTTAGATATATTCGCTATTCCTTTTATACCCTTACATGTGTATATAAACTCATTCCATTATATTTTCTCTTTTACGGCAATAATATCATAATAAAACAGTTCAGCTTTTCTCTCAGTGCTCAAACTGCATTGTTGGTGCTTTGTTGTTTTTATTTTTTAATCCGGCAGGCTGGGTTAATCTCTTGGGTTTGGGCTTAACAGTGGGGTTGGGTATTACTTACATGGACCCTTCTGGTTACTTTATGTGCTTGTAGTTCTTGCCACAGTTTCTCGACTTCGTTTTCCCCTCCCAATTTCCCGCAATTACATTCTCGTCCTTGTGCTGTCTTTTTTAAAAATGCATTTTCATGTCATTTGTATTTTTGGACAGAGACGTTAGTATGAAGCGTTGGAGTCTTGTTGGGTCCAAATATAGCATTGAGGTGTGTTAAAAGAAGATAACAAATGAAGCTTTGTCTTTAGTTAAATCTGAGTACGGAAATTCAATACTTTTTTTTTTTTTGAAACAAAAAACTTCATTAAGCTTCTGGATTAACCACCAGATTAGGCATATTACACACTGGATTAAGAACCAGTTCAGTTACATTTTCTTCTAGCTCTAAGGATGTTCTAGCAAGGTTATGAGCAAAGACATTACAATTTCTTCTTACAAATTGCACACACCAATAAGGCAGAGAGGATAAAAGCAGCCTAGTATCTTCAAGGATCATGCCCACCCTATCCCATCTGTCCAGCTGCCGCTGCAAACCTTTTACCACTTGGCTTGAGTCACCTTCTAGTATCACAGCCTTACATCCCAGTTCAGTGGCTAGTTTTGCTGCATGGAAAGCTCCTTGTGCTTCAGCTAGTTCAGGTTCATATAGGCTAGCATTAGAGATTCTTTTTGTGGCTAACACCCTTCCCTCATGGTCACGAGCTACAATGCCATAACCTGCTAAGCCTTTGTTCTTGTTTAAAGCAGCATCCCAGTTGATCTTAACATGTCCTGAAGGAGGGAGTTTCCAGCTAGTTTCCACTTGAGGATTCACTGCATTAGCTTTTATTGAAACTTGTTGAGCAGCTTTGAATTCTTCAATGTACTTTACAGCTTGCTTAGCTATGATTGAAGGGTGTATGAAGGATGCTTCAAAGATGAATTTGTTTCTTCTATCCCATATACGCTTGGCTGTAACAGCAAAAGTTTCCATGAGAGACTGGTCACCCTCGAGGCTCAGTTCCTCAACCAGGTCACAAAACCTCTCTGGTCTGAGAGAACTCTTGCTCAGTGTGCTCTGGCTCCAGACATCCCTAGCAGATTGACAGTTCCACATAATATGGATAGAGGTTTCTTCTTCACTCAAGCAGATAGGACACATGGATGATTCATAGATTTTCCTCTTGAGAAGATTTGATCTAGTTGGTAATGACTCAATGCATGCCCTCCACATGAAATTTTTTACTGCATTGGGGATCTGGTATTGCCAGCATGAAGTCCAGTCCCTTTCCTTTTGAGGACTAGTAGAGGGCTGTCCACTGGCCAATGGGACCTGTTCCATTTGAAAGTGATAAGCACTCTTGACTGAAAAAGCTCCATTCTTAGAAGCCAACCAGATTACTCTATCTCTGGCTCCCGAAGCACTAATAGGTAGTTTTAGGATGGTCTCTGCTTCCTCCTTACCAAAGATCTCTCTTACCAGTCTAGTGTTCCATTTTTTGTCTGGTTGCAAAATGAGGGCAGCTACCTTTGCATCCACAGGGAGTACTTTGGTAGGAGATTGGACCCTGTGACTCGAGGGGGTTGGGAGCCACCTGTCTATCCAAATTGAGGTATTCTGCCCATCACCAATTCTCCACACTAAGCCTTTCTCTAGCAAGTTTCTAGCTGTACAAATACTTCTCCATAGGAAGGAGGGCCTTATTCCCACTTTAGCTTTAAGAAAATCTGCCTTGGGGAAGTATTTAAGTTTAAGCACTTGAGAGGCCAGTGAGTTGGGCTGCTACATAATCCTCCATCCTTGTTTGGCCAGTAAAGCCAGGTTAAAGCTTTCTAAGTCTCGAAAGCCCATGCCTTCTTTAGTCTTTGCCTTTCCCATTTGCTTCCAAGAGACCCAATGGACTTTGTGTTCATTATGTTGTTGCCCCCACCAGAAGTGGCTCATCACTCGGTTGAGTTCCCTTAGCAGGTTTTGAGGTAGTTTGAAGACTCCCATGCAGTATGTGGGGAGAGCTTGGACAACTGCCTTTAGCAAAATTTCTTTCCCTGCTTTGAGAGTATCTTAGTTGACCAGTGGCTTACTTTACTCCTAACACGATCCAGGATTCCTTTGAATGCCTCATACTTTGATCTCCCAATGAATGCAGGGAGCCCGAGGTATTTTTCATAGCTGGAGGTGGCCTGAAGCCCTGCCATCCCAAGAATAGTGCCCTTGGATTGCTGATTAGTGTTTGCACTGAAGAAAATAGAAGTTTTACTCCTGTTAAGTTTCTGACCTGATGCCCTTTCATAGAGGTCAAGGATTGCTGATAACTTGGACCATTCTACAGCATTGGCTCGACAAAAAAGGAGACTATCGTCTGCAAAAAATAAGTGGTTTATACTTAGTCTTCTGTTGCCAAAGTGGATGCCATGTATTTGTTGAGAAGCAGCAGCATGGTTAAGAAGAGAGCTCAGCACTTCAGACACTAAAATGAACAGGTAAGGGGATAAAGGATCCCCCTGCCTAAGACCCCTAGAAGGTTGGAACCAAGGCTGTGGAGAGCCATTGATTAGAATCGAGTATGACAAGAAATAATACAGTCCATCACTAGCGAGATCCATCTAGAATTGAAGCCCATTTTCCTCATTGCCTCTCTCAAGAAATCCCATTCCACTCTATCATAGGCCTTGCTCATGTCTAACTTTAAGGACATGTATCCCTGCTTCCCCTTTAGCTTTGTATGCATAGAGTGCATAGCCTCAAAAGCCACTATCACATTATCAAGTATTAATCTTCCAGGCACAAAGGCACTTTGGGTAGGAGAGATTATTTGAGGCAGAATAAGTTTGAGTCTGTTAGCTAACGCTTTGGAGATCACCTTATAAATAACATTACATAAAGATATGGGCCGAAATTCATTAACAGAAAGAGGTTTCTTAACTTTGGGAATCATCACTAAGAAAGTGTTATTTATGGAGGAAATATCACCTGCTCCATTAAGAAACTCAAGAGCTGCCCGAGTCACATCCCCTCCCACAGTGTCCCAGTGTTTTTGGTAAAACACAGCTGAGAAGCCATCTGGTCCTGGAGAGCCTAGAGGATTCATATGGAACAAGGCAGCTTTCACCTCTTCTGCTGTGAATTCCCTGGATAGGATTCTGTTCATCTGTTCATCCACCTTAAGTTCCACTTTGGCCAGGCACTCGTCTAGGTTCACAGGGTTGGAGGTATTGAAGAGGTCCTGATAGTGTAGACAGAATGTTTCTGATATTTCCTCAAACTTGAAAGCTAGACTTCCATCCCCCCTCTTCACTTGCCTGATTTCATTTACTCTTCTTCTCTGATTAGCCCTTCTGTGGAAAAACTTTGTGTTTCTATCTCCATCTTTGAGCCAGTCTTGCTTGGCCCTTTGCTTCCATCTCACATTTTCCTCCTCCAATGCAGTTTCAATTTCCATTTGTAGATTCTGCACAGCCACTGTATGGAGCCCCGCATTGGAGTTCTGTAAATCTGAGAGGGTTGAGAGTTTCTTTTGAATTTCTAACTTTTGCTTTCTAAACTTCTCTTTGCTCCATTTGAGTAGAGAGGTCTTACATCTTTCTAAACTATTTTGGACACCCCTTAGCAAAGTTCCATTCCATCCTTGATTCTGGTTCTAGCTGGATTGGATAATATCAGTGCATTCCTCCCTTAGTTCCCAGCTGGCTTCATATCTGAATAACTTGGTTCTATTCCTTTCTTCACTCCATCTTCTCTCCTTTCCATTACTGATATCCAGTAGAAGGGGACTGTGGTCCGAACTCTGTGCTGCAAGGTTAGTGACCCTGCATTCAGAGTACAAGGATAAGCAAGCAGGATTTCCAAAGGCTCTATCTAATCTTTCTTTGGTAAATTGAGGGCCCTCTCTGCCATTGTTCCACGTGAATTTTTTCCCTTCTTACCCCAGGTCACTTAGGCTGCATGCTTCGACTGCTTCTCTAAACTTCTCCATTTGATAATAAGGTCTAATAGCTGCTCCTTTTTTCTCATGTTGATGTAGGATCTCATTAAAATCCCCGAAACATATCCAGGCTTTGTCATTGCTAGGCTTGAGCATTCCCAACAACTGCCAGCTGCCATCTCTTTGTGATGTCGATGGGTGGCCATAGAATCCAGTTAAGAGTAGCTCCTTCCTGTCTTCATCCCTTTTCAACAATAAGGTGATATGAGACTATGAAAATGATTCTAGAGCAAAATCATCTGAGCTGTTCCACAAGAAAGCAAGGCCTCCACTTAGGCCCCTACTCTCTACTACAAAACTTCTATCAAACCCTATAGAATTCCTGATATCTTCCACTCTCTTTCTTCCACACTTAGTTTCCATTAAAAATATAAACTTGGGCCACTTAGTCTTCACCCACATGTGAAGTTCTCTAACTGTATGAGGGTTCCCAAGCCCTCTACAGTTCCAGCTGAGGCCTATCATTGCTGTTGGTGGAGCTGCATTGCAGCCTCCACCAACTTAGCTCCATTACTACTTCTTTCCCTTCCTCGACTCTGTTTCTGTCTCTTGCATGAGGTTCCTGGATCTTCTAGTAAAGAAATATCACCTCTCCTCTTCCCAGTACCTGGAAGTCTTCCAGTAACGAAAGGATGAAGGGACTTTGCTTCCCTTGATTTCCTTTTCCACGTGGACCCCCTGGTGTTAGGACCTGCTCCCTTCCCATCTAGCTTAGAGTGAATGGTAGGCTCAGTATCCCCTGCTGTCACGTATGATTTTGATACCACTCTAGTATGGCCCTGTGGATCTGTTTTGGGATTCTCGAGTTCCATAAAGCTATCTCTTGTTTCTTCTCCTGAGCCACTATTATCCGTAGATAATTGAGTACTTCTTTCCATAGATCCCATCATGGGGATGATAGGCTTTACCGCTTTTTCCCCACTCTCACCTCCCTCCCTCTTGTGTTGACTCCTTTCCTTCACTAAGTCTTCACATGTCAGCTTCTTGGAAAGTGAAACTTCCTGCTTTCCCGCTTGAACCTCACCCCAAGGGTCCCTCTTGTCTGCTTCTTCTCCTGCTACTGTTGTGTCTTTGACTTCCTCCTCTTGACTCCATTGTTGATGGTTGTTTCCAGCGCCACCCCCATACTTCCTACCATCAAAGATATTTGTGTACCTTGGTTGAGCCCGTAGCCAGGGGCCATAGTGTTCGAGCTTAACTCCTTCCTTCCTGAGCTCATTTTTCTGCCTGTTGCACCCCTTTCCTTGATGATATAACGTACCACACTGGAAGCAAAAAGCTTGTAGCCTCTCATATTTAAAGGAGATCCAGTGTTCTTTCCCTTCATAGCTTAGCCATCTTCCTCTCATTAGGGGTCTGTGGATGTTAACTGCCACCAGAACTCGAAGGCATTTTCCCTAAGCTAACCCATCGGCCTCCGTATCCACCCTAATGACATGCCCAATGGAAGCTCCAAACTGTAATCCCACCTCTTCATTCATTGTGGCCAGAGGTAGGTTGTGGAGCTGAACCCAGAATGGTTCAAACTTGAACTGCATGGAGTTGATAGCCACGGTTTCGTCCACCTCTTGGATGGTCACTAGGTGCCTATCGAAAAACCATGGCCGTCCACTGAGAACCTTCTCTTTATCAGTCACAAGTTGGAACTCGATTAAGAAACGTTGTTCACACACATCCTTGAATCGGACCCAGCTGTCTAGCCTCCAAACTTGTGACATAGTCTTTCGGAATGCTTCGTTGTTAACACCTTTTTCGGCCAGAACTTTGCTTAATATGCAATGAGTGCCTCTAACCTTCTTCTCTGCTTCATGAGGAACTTGGTAAATGGAACTCTCCTCAGAGGATAGGTTAATCCTCTCCCATCTCCGTGATAGTTCTTCCTCGTCAAGAGCCATTGCACCCTCCAGACTCACCTCCCACTACGTAGGAGACTCACACCCTTAACGAAGGGAACACCACCTTACTCTTTCTCACTAGCGAGGGAGAAGAGAAGGACCCGATACGAATTCTAAAGTTTGAAAATCTTCTCTGAATGCGGATCGCTTCACTTTTTTTTTTCTTTTAAATAATATATATTTCGACCCATTTTTACGGCATACTTTCAAGCAATGTATTCTCATCGCTTTTTACGTTATTAATTAATGTGTATTATGAATTTTGTTTATGTTTTTATGATGCTTCTAGCAATGTTTTTGGATGCTGAATTGTAGCAAATTGTAGATTAAATAGCATAAACAAAGCAATCATAGCAAATTCGTGACTTGATTTGGGATTTCAGATTGTGAAATTCTTTATTTTGGTATTTTTTTAATAAATAGAATATCTGTAGCCTTTTTATGTTAATTAATGTCTATTAATGGTGGATTTTGAAATTTATTAATTTAGTCATTAAGTTTGGGAGTTTCGTTGGATTGATTGTTACTCTTTAAGTTGGGTAAAGGACGTGTTTCACACCACCAGCCACTTGATCGACTTGCAAAGAACAATCCAACGGCACTGGTTGCTCAGGATAAACTCCAATGCCTAAGTTAGAGAAGTAATCTCAATATATAATATCTCAATAATATTTAAGAGAACATTTGTTATTTTCATGTACCATTTATAGAAACGCAGGAGTCAAGAGTGTGTCCAGGAAGTTGATAACCGTCCGTTCCCTGTATTTATCTCCCACTATCCCTTTTAACAAAGGAAGATGGGATAACTGCTCTGATTTATAGTGGTTATCCATCTCAGAATAACTGCCTTCATCTTGGGGTATTATCACCTGCGAATGATGTTGCCCTTTGTTGAAATCATTCTCTTGTAGGCCCTTGGGCCGTGGGCCTTGCAGGTCAAAATGGCAACTTGAGCTTACTTATCAATCATGGGCCTGGTAGCAAGAAAACCCAAATATCCACTTCAAGTTATTTCATTTTTTTAATATTAAAAAATCCTCCTGTTTGGTCCGAGCAAGAAAAACACTTCCATTTCTTTAATTTGAAAAGAAAAATCGTCTCTTTCTTTGTCCAAGGTTCAAGCGGCCGGTTTGTGTTTTTGTATTAACGTCGAATTCCATTGATGCTTTTGTCAAAAGCACATACAGACAAAAGGAAGTCCCAAAGTCTTTACCTCCATCAGTTTTCTCTCTTGATTTTTGGAGCGAGGCTTGAATATATACTACATTTATTTTTGGGATTCAAGTCATGTTATAACGGAAGGAGTGTCCGTTTTTTTTTTTTTTTTGAACAAGGAAGGAGTGTCCGTTTTTTATTTTTATGGTTTTACATGTGGGGGCACGCCACAAGAGCTGAGCCCACACAATTCAAGCTACACTTTCATGCATCACACGGCACCTCATATTTATTATTTTTCTTTAATTTATTTTTCTTTTACTATTTTTTAATTTGTCTCCATGTGAAATCGATATTTTAAAATTGTACTACAACTACTGCGTTATTCTTTGGACATCATCACTCGTCACCAATACATTTTATAAGCCCTACTTCTTTCGGGACTGTGCTACAAGGACCGTGAATTTAATCGAAGAACTTGACTGATGAGTGTAAATATATTTTTATATTTTTCTTCTTTTTGATCTCTAATAATTTTTTATACAACGTTAAACATTTTTAAAAAATAAAAAAATACCAATTCATTAATATTCAATTTCTTAATCATTAAATAAAAAAAAATTAAAAATTAAAAATTCAATCTATCACTTTCATCAATTCAACTATCATTTTTCCTTCTTCCAACCCATTATGCACTCCGAAAGTTACTTTTCTACTAGAGAAGTGGAGAAGACTTTGAATAAACCATTTTCTTTCCAAAAGCGCCTTTTTATTTTCCTTTCCTTGAAAAGACGGACAACTCGTGATGATGGGCACGTAGAAGAGGGAAGGCAGAAATGATGGGGACACATGTGCTTATAAATAAGGCATGAACTATATATCAGACACCAAACAAACCATAAAGAATGGCATCATCAATCCTTGTGAAAGTATGCATGCTAATCTCCTTTGTCTTGTATGTTCAGCAGGTTTTTTCATCCTCAAATACCTCAGAAGCTGCTGCACTTCTGAATTGGAAAAACACCCTTCAAAACGAAACCCAGTCCCGCCTATATTCATGGACTTTCCATCCAACTAGTCAAACTAATTCTTCCGCAAATCGAAGCCTGAGTACAATTCCATGCACCTGGCTTGGTATTTCTTGCGACCCTGCTGGAAGTGTCATCCAAATTAAGCTAAGCAGCTTTGGTTTACGAGGTACGCTTCGCGGATTGTCTTTTTCGTCCTTCTCAAATCTTGCACATATTGACCTCTCTGCGAACGCTCTCTTTGGGACCATTCCGCATCAAATTAAGTATCTTTCCAAACTCACTTTTCTTGGTTTGGCTAGGAACTTGTTGTCTGGAGAAATCCCACCAGAAATTGGCCTACTTGCAAATCTTAAATACCTCAGCCTTTCTGAAAATCAGTTAAATGGCTCGATTCCTAAAGATATCGGTCACTTAAACTCTCTAACTGACCTTTTTCTTTACACAAATCATTTGGATGGTTTCATTCCGACTTCTTTATGCAACTTGGGAAATCTTACATTGTTGTATCTTCACAATAATCAACTTTCTGGCCCCATTCCAAAAGATATAGGCAGCCTAAAGTTTCTAACCGAGCTCTCTCTCTCAAGAAATCAGTTAGACGGTTTTATTCCGACTTCTTTATGCAACTTGGGAAATCTTACATTGTTGTATCTTTACAATAATCAACTTTCTGGCCCCATTCCAAAAGATATAGGCAGCCTAAAGTTTCTAACCGAGCTTTATCTCTCAAGAAATCAGTTAGACGGTTTTATTCCGACTTCTTTTGGCAATATGAAAAATCTTACCATGTTGTACCTTCACCATAACCAACTTTCAGGCTATATTCCCAAAGAAATAGGTCATTTAACTTCTTTAAATGATCTTTCTCTTGCTGGAAACCATCTGGAAGGTTCCATTCCTATTTCTTTAAAAAACTTGAGAAATCTTACTCATCTTTATCTCAACCAGAACCAACTTTCTGGCTCTATTCCTGAAGAGATAGGTCACTTAACTTCTTTAATTGATCTTTCTCTTTATAGAAACCGTCTGGAAGGTTCCATTCCTATTTCTTTAAAAAACTTGAGAAATCTTACTCGTCTTTATCTCTACCGGAACAAACTTTCTGGCTCTATTCCTGAAGAGATAGGAAACTTGACGCAGACGAAGGAAATAGACTTCAGCATGAACCAACTCCATGGTTCAATTCCAGCATCATTAGGTAGTCTAAGAAATCTTAGCTATCTTTATCTCTACCAGAACAAACTTTCTGGCTCTATTCCTGAAGAGATAGGAAACTTGACGCAGATGAAGGAAATAGACTTGAGCATGAACCAACTCCATGGTGCTATTCCAAGTTCATTTTCCAATTTGAGCAGTTTAGAAATTTTATCTCTTTTTGACAACAGACTTTTTGGTCCCATTCCTCAAGGAATTGGGGATTCCATGAAATTGACGTTGTTGGAACTTGATGGAAACCAATTTACTGGTTATTTGCCCGAAAATATTTGTCGTTCTGGACTACTTCAAAACTTTTCTGTATCCAACAACCAGTTCATTGGTCGTGTTCCCCAAAGCTTGAAAAACTGTACGAGCTTGGTAAGAGTCCACATGAATGGAAACCAACTTGTTGGAGATATATCTAAAGACTTTGGTGTCTATCCAAACTTGCAATTCATAGATCTAAGCCACAATTACTTTCATGGAAAGATTTCAAGTAATTGGGGACAATGTCCAAAGTTAGGAACCCTACAGATGAGTGGGAATAATATTACTGGTGGCATACCACTCGATATTGGGAATTGGACTCAACTGCATGTACTTGATCTTTCTTTAAATCACATACTTGGGGCGATTCCAAAAGAACTTGGAAAACTAACTTCTCTAGAGAAATTGTGGTTGAATGGCAATCAACTCTCTAGTGCTCTACCTTCAGAATTTGAATCTCTGACCAATCTTGAATTCCTCGATGTGTCCTCAAACAAGTTGACCGACCCAATTCCACATATTCTTGGGAACCTACCAAAATTGAACAAATTGAATTTAAGCCATAACAATTTTAGCAAAGGGATTCCAAAACCGCTCATGAGCTTAATTCATCTATCTGTACTAGATTTAAGCTGTAACTCTTTAAGTGGAGAGATACCATCAGAAATCATCCAAATGCAGAGTTTGGAGGATCTGAACCTCTCTCATAATTATCTTTCCAGTTTCATTCCTACTGCCTTTGAACAAATGCATGGCTTGTTGCATGTTGACGTATCCTACAATGAGTTGCAGGGTCCCATTCCCAATAGCGAAGCCTTTGTAAAGGCTCCCATAGAAGACTTGCAAGGGAACAAGGGATTGTGCGGGAATGGTAGAGGGCTACGACCATGCAAACATATCTCAAAAAGGTCCCACAAAGGAGTGCTTGTAGTAATTTTCCCTGTCGTTGGATCACTTTTATTTCTTCTTGCTTTCTTCGGAATTCTTCTCGTTTTACAAAGAAAGAAAGATCTACAATCGAAAGAAAGCAACAAGCATAATGGAGGACTACTTTCGGGATTAAGTTTCGATGGAAGAAAGATGTATGAAGAAATCGAAAAAGCAACTGAAGGTTTTAATGACATATATTGCATCGGAAATGGAGGATGTGGAGTCGTCTATAAAGCAAACTTGCCAAATGGTGAGATAGTAGCAGTGAAGAAACTCAACCCACAACCTGATGGTGATCAAGAAATAATCCAAAAACAGTTCTTAAATGAGATAAGAGCATTAACTGAAATACGACATCGAAACATCGTCAAACTTCATGGATACTGTTCACATATTCGACATTCACTTTTGGTTTACGAGTACCTCGAATGTGGTAGTTTGATAACAATTATGGAGAATGAAGAGGCTGCTAAAGAATTAGACTGGCGTAAGAGGTTGAATATTGTTAAAGGAGTGTCTCATGCCTTGTCTTACATGCACCATGACTGCTCACCACCAATAATTCATCGGGACATAAAAAGTAGCAACATCTTGATAGATTCTCAACATGAGGCTCATGTTTCAGACTTTGGCACAGCTAAGCTTCTTGACCTAAACTCATCCAATTGGACATCCTTTGCAGGAACATATGGATATATGGCACCAGGTAATTTATTCTATTGTTCTCTCAATTTAATTTTAAGGTGAAACTATGAAACACCTTCAAATTAACTACCAATCAAATTTTTGAATCACCCCCTTAATAACCATCCAAAAATTGCAATCTACCTTCTCCCTAACAAATTTGCAAATACCCCCTCCTTACAAATTCAAAACTAAACAAACATTAAAAAAAAAAAAAAAATCTTGAGCATTTTTAAGGATAATTTTGTTTTCCTTGGCAGAGCTTGCTTATACAATGAAGGCGTCTGAGAAATGTGATGTATATAGCTTTGGGGTGTTGTCATTGGAAGTCATAAAAGGAAAGCATCCAGGTGATTCCATCTCCTCACTTTCATCTCCATCAACTAAGGAAAATATACACCTGAAGGATGTTTTGGACGAGCGCCTTCCATTTCCAGAACGTCAAATTTTGGATGATCTTGTAGTTGTTGTAAACCTTGCAACTGAGTGCTTGAATGCTGATCCACAATCTAGGCCTACCATGCTCATAATTTCTCAAGTTTTATCTTCCAAAACTTCACGGTCCTAGAGACGACTTTTTTTTTTTTTTTTTTTTTTTTTTTTTTTTTTTTTTTTTTTTTACAGTTGCATAAGGAAAGTCATGCGTGCTGTGCCATAAGAGTATTGGCATAGAGTCGTTGCGTTTCATTGCAAGTAGACCTAGATGTTTTGTTTTTACATAATGCCCTTCTCTAAAACAAACTGGAAGGTTTGTTATGAGAGAGTGTATAGAAATTAAGACAATATCTGTCATAAATAAATTTGTCTGCGGGGTGCTCCAGAGTAGATACGTAGTTTGGCTTGTAGTCTGGATCATCTTTTCCTATATTGATAAGTCACAATTATAACTTCAGTTTCATTGAATGAAGTGAATTTTATTTCCATAAAAAAAAACAAAAAAAAGTAGATCTAGATGTAATTTTGATCCTTTGGCAATCATTCACGGAAGGATAATCATGATTTGTATAGTGCCAAGATCTGCAAGCCCCGCATTCCCAAAAAAATTGACAAATCTGAAACCTTTTTGAAAAAAACCAACTTTTTAATTTTGGGTCCTACTTTTTTTTAAAAGGAAATGCCACTCTTGACTTCATGTCGTAGTTGTCTCCGTTCTCTTGACTTCATGTCGTAGTTGTCTCCGTTGATGTGCCACTCTTGACTTCATGTCGTAGTCTTCAAATGATCAAGTCCTACTTGCTTCTGTAATCAAATTTTAATATGATCAAATTTTAATATCACACCCTACACCAATTTTTTTGAGGAAATCAAACCCTAAAGCGAAGTTCATTAGCAATTTCATGAATGAATACATTACAAAGTATTCCCAATATGGCATGCATGACAACTCACGCCACAGAACAATTGCTTGCGCTCCACTGTAGAAGCCTAAGACTTTTATCTCACAACCTAGTAACTTTACCGCTGAGAAAGGATCATGTGCCACATGAATGAAATTAGTATATTTAGTTAAAGAATCATCAACCATGCACATATACGCTCTGAGAAACCCCGGAGAGAGGCAAGTACTTAATTAATGAAATTCGTCATAAAAATATAAGTCTAGCTAACTCCTTGTAGACATAGGAAGTCGTTGGGGAATGCTTACTGGGTGTTTATTTTCAACATTGCACTTATATAACAAATAGAACACTTGTTAGGAGACCTTCAAGCTCGGTGATCTATGGAGTTGAAGTGGTAAAGATGAGAGCTTTAGGGCTGCTGAGGAAAGAAGACCAGACTTGAAGATGAAGAAATGGGAATCGAGTGACCAAACTCTGTATAAACCGATGGAATGCAAAACGACGCAGTAGAGGCTTGCAAGGCAGTAAACAACGTCACATTATTAAAGTGGAGATACGGCAGCGTTTTAGTCTATATAGTTGTTAGTCTGTTATGAAAAACGGTGTGTTTAGTTCTTTGAATTTTATTGTTGCAAAGGAGTTTTATGTAATTTCAATTTGGGCAGTTAAGTATCATGCCAGAGGAGTTTGTCCGATTATTCTGGAGCAATTTCTTTTAGCTGGAACTTAGTAATTGTCTAAGGAGGAAGTGGGACCTCGAATCCCCACTGCGTATGAACTTGAGGTATTTTTCATATCACTGTGTGTGCATCCGATCATTGTGTTAGCAATTCATTCATTCTGTTACTGTTCATCTGGAAGAATTAGTACAACACTCCTTCATGCATTACAAGAAATAAGATTTTTCCCAGCACCACATTTCGTCGCTAATACTATGGAAAATCACCGAAAATACTCATTCTCGTTGCTATTTCAATCACTGAATGTTCGTTGGAATTGTTTCCTTTTTTTTTTTCTTTTCTTTTTTTTTTTTTGCGAAAGATCAACGAACCACAAAAATCGTCACAATTAGTTACCCTTTTCCGATGAATATTGGTCGACGCAATTACATCTATAATCACCACAAATGGCTATACAAATCTCAAACTTACATCGTTGGAAAAAGTTAATTGCGGCAGAAATTTTTCTCGCAATAAGTTAACTCTTCGCCGCAAACAGTGGATCATTTTCTTGTCCAATTCCCAAAATCGCTACAATAGTTATTTTTCAGCGAATACATATTGCTGTAATACGCTAATATTTTGCTGCTAATATATTTTTGCAACGATCTCTAAATCGCCTCAAATTTCTACTCCGAATTAAATTCTAGTTTCCCGTCGTTCATATATCGCCATAATTGTTTTTTATCAACAATTTTTGTTTCGACGCAATTGGGTTTCATACGCAGTAGATGGTTGTTGCGGCACCAATAATTTGCCGCAATAGAAGATTTCACAGCGACTTGATGTTCGACGCAATTGACTCTACTGTTTTGGCAGCATTCTCGTCTGCTGCAAATTTCGCCGCATTTGCAGCAATTTTTGACTGTTTTGATGGTAAAATGGCTATTGATATACTGAAATGAGCGTCTAAAAAAATTCGCCGCAATTGATGATCTAAGTCCCATGTAATAAAATATTCATTTTTCCTTGGTTGGCATCTGCAAGGCACGTAGGGTATAAACACAGAATTTTACTACTACTTTTAGCTGCATTTTTTGTGCACAACAGTATATTGCAAAAATAATACTCATGCTTATTTAAATAAGCATGATGGGATGCATAAAATCTGTGGGTTGGAAATAATTACTTCTATTGTTTCCCAACAAATTTGTGACCAATACCCTAAATTTGTTTCCATCCATATGCATTTAGTAGTTAAACAAATGCTGTATTCAAATGCAGTATACACAAGCATTAATTTATAACCCAATCTCAACACCAACCTGTAGTCCACAGATAATTAAATACCATCATCATGCTAAGACAGAGTGCTCATTCATTCATCATGTAAATAAACCAGTCATTTGGGTGCCCCCCAAGTCACTTACATCATGTATTTTTCACTTCCTAAGACACTATATACACCGGTGCATTCAATGAATAAACATGTAGCAAGATGTTTACATTGAGCAATTAGATATGATACCCTATTTGAGTCTTGCACATGGACTCGATGAACTGCATGGTACTTCGCCCAACATGGTACATCTACTGTCCATCAAAATCCAGCATGGTACTTCGCCCAACATTTACCCAACATTAGTCTGGCATGCTTCTTGGAAAAATCCTGCAAACCATGCAAAAAAACCTTCATTACATAAAGTTTGCTCTGTTCCTCTGTGAGGCATCAAACCACTTGTCACAATGTGTTCTTTAAGATATCGGCCAGGCATGCATTAGTACATACCTGGCTCATATAACAGTGCCGAAGATAGCTTTCTAACTGTAGCTTTTTAATATGGTTCTAGACCTTCTTTTTTTTTTAAACTAGGGTTTATGCTTATTTATAGATTATATCCTACTCAGTCCCATTATTTTGCCACCTCTAAATCACTGCTGCTGCAATTTAACTTTATTAAGTCATCCTTCTTTCTTATTCTTGTTAAACATCATTACAGTGTGTGTTTTCAATTGGCTACACAACTTAGACTACAGTCCCTTAATACTATATACTATATATATATAGTAACTTTATGAACTGTACAGTCATGCATAATGGTATCATTTCCTACAAATGGCACCACGATTTCATCAACTTTGGTATATGAATATGACCCTAAGAGTATGCTTTTATGCCAAAGTCTCAGACACTGGGAAATTTATACAGTTCTCTACAATGTGCATCTATGTTTATAAGCTGATATATGCATCGCGAACCATTTTTCTTGACAATATATGCTCCAAAAACTTGTGTGTTAAAGATGAGGAGTATCTAAACACCCCATCTCATGACCATAGGTACATATAAAAGTCCTATGGCAGAGTAGTTACTGCTTCTATCTAAATTTCACATGCAAGATTTTCCTAATTACAACACACTGCATGTACATTCAAAAATACCCAAGAAACTTTCCAACCAACATC
>QEOT01009642.1:765666-832753 GCA_003123785.1 Pterocarya stenoptera
GCCTTCGGCATAAGCATGTGATCGAAGTCGATTGGGAAGGTTCATCCAGCTTTTGTCCATCTAAAAAGAATGATACATTGAAATATTTGTTAACCGACAAATATCGTCCTAACGTAGCCATTTCTGACCAAGTAATATCAAGCTATCAACCAGTGGAGGAGTAAAGAAGCCCAGAACAAATACTTTGAAGGAGAAGAAACGTTCCTATTATGACAATATATATAGAAAGATGGATCCTTAAACTGTTTGAAGTTGGTATCTGGCGTGAGTGGGAGAGATTTGAAAGCTGGTTTGCTAGCAATTAAAGACAAACAACTCTATATATTTCTAGTGCTATAGATTCAGGTAAAGGAGAAGTTGGCAGTGACAGGATTGGATTGTTGTTCTTGGAATGAGAGGGAAGACGTGTTGAAAAGAAGGGATTGAGAGATGTGAGCTGGGACTTGTTCATGGCTGCCTGTGCTGGAAATCATTATTGGATAGGTATTTAAGTGGCCTTCAAATGGGTGAAATAAAAAAAGATAAGAAGAGCATAGCTATGAACATTTGCACTAGTCTGTCTGTCAACAACAGCAATGGAATAAAATATTCATCAAGTAAAATTTATCCTCTGCTATCTAGAGAGAGAGAAAGAGAGAAAGAGACTTAAATATGTGAAAATCATCATGGGTCAGAAGAAGAACATAAACATAAATGAAAACATCTTCAATAAACAAGATGACAAGATATCTACAACTGAGTATCTAAACAGAGAGGCATTTTACATTAGATATGAAGTAATGGTATATAGGGGTTACATTGTCCAGGAGATATAGTGGTTGGAATACAGACAAGGGGTTAATATTTGTGGGTTTGCTGCGAATAGTGTCTTAGCTTCGATATTACAGACAACACCCGAGTCCTAGACAATCAAATAGAAATGTATTAAATAATTCAAACATTGATGTAGTTTCATAGCATCTATTGGATCATATTTTACAATAAATACCTTTTTATAATCTAACGGACATGATTAAATCACATCAGTTTGCACATAGATTACTTTTGTATAATCTCTTTACGAGCAAAATATTTCTCTAATAAGAAAGGAAGGAAAAAGTGAGCCGTTGAGTTTCCATACACAGCAGTTTAGGGAATATTGTAGTTTCCCTGGAGCACTTTACAATTTCAATGGAGTCCCCCATAAACCTTTGTCATTGCCCACGTATGCACAAAACCATCCAAACTCCCAACTTACTCTTTTAAATAGTGTTGTAACTGCAGCCTTTTTTTAGGCACAGTATTTTTGGGTGTCCTATTGGGTTAAGTTAAGCACCCAAATCTTGGTGTTGTTTGTGGCCCTTAAACTGATCGACAGGCTGCATGTAACGCTATTGCCTACTCCAAGATGAAATAGCTTTCTGTTTTGCCCACTCAATTATGCAGTTCTCTGCAAAATAAACTCCTGGATGTTTCTTGTACTGAAATTAGTGGGCTTGTGTATAACAGTATGAAGTTGGGGACTGCAGAGAATTCCATGAGGAATTCTCTGGACATTGTGAAGGCTAAAGTAAGCCTTTGTTATATTGTTATATGTAATGGGACTTGAGTTCTTCAAGTGCATCTGCAGCAGCAATATTGTTAGTCAGCATTTTCGGTTTATGTTTTGTTTTATCTTAATACTCTGTTTTTGCCACAGTTTTAGACAGTCTTTATACACAACTGTTTAAGTGGTCGTACCCCTATGTTCTTATTATCTCCTATCGAGTTAGAACCAGACTTAGATTATGTAGAACCGAGTTGCAGCTGATCCACTGACTGAGGTGGTGCCAGGTTTAACAAATAAACTGATTTACAGGCATCCTGTGAACGACATATTATTATTTTGTCCACTCAGGTTTACTCCATGCGTTCTCACAGCAGGCAAACTTTTAGATAATGATTGTATTAGCAAAAATATCAACCTGTTTTTATGTAGCAATATGAACAGAATAGACTTGATGCGAATCAAGTAGCCAAAGATTCATCTGGTGGATCGATTGAAGTTAAAGATGTCAGTAATAGATGAGGACCATGCTGATGAAGACAAGGAGGAGACAGTGGCAGATGAAACAATAGATGAAGTTGCAGGTGGGAAAGGCTAGTATCAGATGAACTGGAGCTTCTTAAAGATCGGTTAAGAGATCAAGACAGTATTGATTGGGGTGGTCAAAATATGGACAGAACAAAAAGAAAATAATAATAAAAAAATAGAAACAGGCAAGGGCATTGTAGACTTTTCCCAGGTTTCTAGACAGTGGTTGAGCCAGCTTTGGTTGACTATAGGTCGAGGTTGGCCAATTTGAGAGTAGGGATGTTTGTTTAAATTGCAAGTGCCACAATGTCTTTTTGTCAATATTCTAACTGAATTGTGTAAACATAATAGTTCACTTATTAGTTGCTTAAAAAGGACATCATTTAATACTTGGTAAGCCATACTCTTCATATATAATAGTTCTTAAACATGATTTTATACTGTACCACAAATTATGTCCTCGCAATGGCTGATTTACAAAATTTCCAAAGGCATTGTAGTTTATAGATTAAAGGGAATTATGCACTAAGATGTCAAACCTGAGAACAGTTCTATACACAGAGAGAATGGTGTCTTCTTACAAGTATTCAGGGAAACTCTAGGGCAACACCTGATGCATGCATCTGCTGTTGAGGAAATGGATATATGAAGCAGTTATATTTATAGGCAGAGCTATGTTTATATTGACATGTTTGTGTTGGCTCTGTTTCAGCAAACGGAGAGATAGAAGGTGGAACCTATGTGGGCTAGATGGAACTTAAGAATCCAACTTACAAAAGGGCTAACAATAGGGATGGATGGTCATAGATTCCATTGGCCAACATATGAAGCTAATGCATCTGTGCTATGTGAACAAAGCTTATCAACAGTAGGAAATTTTTTTTTTGATAAGTATCGACAGTAGGAAAATTCCTCAACATGTAATACAACATCATAATAATGGCACGAAGCACACAAAAGGCATATATATAAAATTAACGGAAATGACAAAGATTCAAGGCCCCAACTAAAAGCCATATTCTACAAGAATATGGCAAGGCAATATCAGGAATTGCAAGGGTGAAGGGGAGAGATTTTCCAACAAGATACAGAGTTACCTGTAGGGCACCAAACCGTCGGGCCTTTCGCGTTGATTGAAATATGTGCACCTCTGATATGCGATGCCCACCACTGAGTCGGCGTCCGAAAATTGGCCAAATCCGGAATGGAACTTGGGGAGGAATTGGAAAAGTGGAGGACGGGGAGTTGGAAGTGTGTTTGCCGGAATCACAATAGAGGTATCACATGCAAGATCTCTTGTACCGTGTTTTTCACTGAAACTGGTAGAAGATGGAGACGGCCACCGACGACTTTGAATGAGGAGGAGCCAAACCTGTGGATGAGGCGACGAATCGAAGGGATAATCGCTGAAGGTTCTGTCCAGTGGAGGAGAAATGGAGTGGATGAGGAATCGAATCTATGGATGAGGAATCAAAGCCAAGGAGAAGGTGAGAATCAGTAGGTTGCGCGAATGGAGTAAATGTAAGGAATCGAGGCTTGGGAAGTTGGAGAAGGGGATCAAAATTTCGGTCTGAGCACTGTGGGGTGTGCCGGAATGGAAGAAAATCTTCAGTGCCTTCAATTGGCATTTTGGCTATCGAGGGCTTTGAGAAAGAACATTTGGTGCGTAATGGCGCTCTCTGTTGATATATCTGCCGTTAAAACACAAACTTCCGACGGCAAATACGTCGCAAAATAATTTTTTTATTGCGACGAAATGTTTCGACGCAATAGAGAAATATATCACTGCAAAAAGGGGATGAATACTCATAAAATCAGAAATGTAGAAGTCGCTGTAAAAAGTGACCGGCAAATTCAAAGTCGCTGCAAATAGTATGTATTGCAGCGATTTCTATTACAGCGAAACAAAAATTACCGCAATAGCTCTGTTTTCTTGTAGTGATGTTAGTTTAAAAGCCGTCCGTCTTCATAATTTAGAAATTATCCCTAACCTTGTGAAGAGATTTTAAGACTTGGAATGACCTCCAAAGGGGGTTTAGAATGGTGTGGCGAGTTGAAGAGATTTTTTTTAATAAGATATTTGATTTTTATGGTGATCAAGATATTTATCTTATTTTATCTCGATATAATTTTTCTATAAATAGGGACTTTTTTTTTTTTTTTTTTTCCCAATAGCTAGGGACTTGTTCCTTTTATTCAATTAATACAATAAGAAAATGTGGCTATTAAATGTAGAGGAAATTGTCGACATTCATATTTGACGCATATTGGGTGAAGGATGAGGAATGCAAAGATATATATTATTTTGAAAGAATGGTATGTTGATAAAGTACGGGAAAGTGCAAGAATTAGTTTACCGCAATGCATGGAAAAACTTCAGCAATTGAGCAAAACTACAAGGGGTAAACATAATCATTTAAAAAACAAAAGGGAACTGGATTGAGCACACTCTATAAACAAATAAAAAATAAATAAATAAAGAAGAGAAGGAGAAGAAGTGAGATGGAAACAAGAGGGTTAAATAGGTATGGATAAAGAATAGAGAGAGGGAAACAATGTATTTTCACAGGTGTGCTAATCAATAGGGAAAACGAATACAATTAGTTGTAACGGACGAATGAAAATTGCAACCACATGTCAAACCCTTTAGATATTGGCAAGCAAAATGTTCATAAAGCATTGTTTAGAATTTGCTTACTACATCGGTACCACGCATTGAGGTTGAGGAACGTCAAGTTTGAAAAAAGTAATGAAGAGTTTTGTATTTCTCTGTTAATTTCTCATTTCTATATGTAAGATACAACATATATAGGCTTTACAAGAGTTTATACAATATGGAAATATGAAAACTATTAATGGGAATGCCCTTGCACCTAAAGCATAGAAATTCAACAGATCTGATCCAAAAAGGTAAGAGTACTTATTGATCATACACTCTGTTGCCAGTAAACTTTCTACTTTTACACTCCCCTTCAAGTTGGAGCGTGGATGTCAAGAATGCCTAACTTCCTTAATAAATTTTTGAAAGCAGCATTTCCTAAGGGCTTCGTAAATATGTCAGCTGCTTGAAGTGGAGAAGTTATGTGGGTGTGGTGATCAAGCTAGATTGAATCTTCTAGCAAATCAAATGACAATCTAGCTAGCTCTATATGTT
Organism: Pterocarya stenoptera; assembly: GCA_003123785.1. Classification (NCBI taxonomy): domain Eukaryota; kingdom Viridiplantae; phylum Streptophyta; class Magnoliopsida; order Fagales; family Juglandaceae; genus Pterocarya; species Pterocarya stenoptera. The sequence goes on from QEOT01009642.1 coordinate 770,874, forward strand.
TGATTTGCTTATGAAAGATTGGGTTTGCTGCAATATGCATGGCTACTTGATTGTTACAATAGAGATTTGCTAGTTTTAAGATAAAAACTATCAAATCATTCAAGAGATAGTGCAACCAAGTGAATTTGTAGCTGACAACAGCCATAGCTTGATATTTTGCCTTAATTGATGGTCAAGCCACATTGATTTGTGTCTTGGTCATCCAAGAAATCAGGGAATTGCCAAGAAATGTACAATATCCAGTGATGAATCTCCTTGTGGCAGGGTAACTTGCCCAATCTGAGTCATAACATGCCATGAGTTTCAAGTTGTTCTACGAAGGAAAACAAACCTTGTCCCAGCAATCCCTTTATAGAGCATAAAACTCGCAATGCTACATCAAGTCCTTTATCACTTGATGCGGGACCGTATAAGCCAGGCTTTCTACATAGTGCCACTCACCTTTCTTTTGAAACAACTGCACTTTGCTTACCCCTATGTCTCATCTTCCACAGTACCTTGGTTGTTGGAAGGGGTCTCTTCCCTTCCTTCGGCGCAATCCTCACATCCTCCCATCTTTAATAAAGAATTTCGTCCTTCAAATTTGGTAAGGGATATCCTTTGGGATGGAATTTTGAGGGAGGTGCTTAAGGTTGGGCATTTTTTGACGTTCTTTGTCAATGTCGATTGAGGTGATGACCCGTTCTTTCTTGTCCACCCTTCGACCTTCATCATCTGCAATTTTTTTATTTATGAAAATAGACTTCATTTCATTTAATGAAACTGAAGTTACAGCTGTTATTTATCAATATAGGGAAAAAAATCCAAACTACAAGCCAAACTACGCATTTGCTCTGTGGCACTCCCGCACACAAATTTCTTTATGATAGGTATTGTCTTAACTTTTATAAACTCTCTCCTAACAAACATTTTGGTTTGTCTAAGAGAATAGCACTCTATAAAAACAGAACTAAATGACCCATCTCCAAAAGATGAGAAGTACTATCACCCTCTGTCCTCCCAAAGGAGGAGGAGTACTATCACTTCACCTCCTCCCAAAGGAGGAATAAAACTATGCTACTATGAACACCAAGTCCAGTAGCCTATTCTTTTTTATTTTTTACCTCAAACAAAACAACATAAAACTGTAAATACATAAAAAACTGAAAAATAAACTTGAAGATCCCGAAGTAGCTGGCCCTAGCCCTTCCACCTAAAAACTGCTTCGTTTTGGCAAGAAGCCATAGGGTTTCATCACTTTCCTTCCTACGTCGCACCCTCTTTCCTCCTCTCTCATTTTTCCTTCTTTCTTCTTCTTCATTCTTTGCCCGTGACTTCCTCCCTTCTTCATAGAGCAAAACACTCAGCGAGTGTGCTTCTTGGGCTGCTCATGGATTGCGATTGCGCCGTTCTCCATTATCGGGCCAACTTCTCTTTTCTCCTTATTTGATTTGAAGAAAAAAAACACAAAAAATAAAAACAAAAACAAAAAAACACAGACTAAGAAAGAGACACAGGACCAATATTCTGGGTAAGAGGGAAGGGAGAGGGGAGGAGCCGAAGCTCCCACCCCCTTATCTAGTTTCAATTTGTGGGAGTTTTTAGAGAGAAGTTGGAGGTTCTCTCTCTAAAAAATAATTTGAGCACTTTAAACAAAGGATATAACTGAAATAATGTTTGTTGCGCCATCGTCTACAATTAAGACAAGAGTTCCCTCCTCTTGTTTCCTTCGTTGGTTACTCTAGTTGCAACCGCCTGTGCTGCTCTCTCGCATCCTAGCTCCACCACTAGACTCGGCATTACAAGATATTGGCAAGACTTCACCTTTGTCCTTTTCTTGGCCATCATGTTTTGGAGGCATCTGCTTCTCTCCTCACTACCTCGCGGCTTCATCAGCATGATCCTCTGAGATCAGGCCTAGCCCTTCAAGGATTCTCTTAATCTCGACAGAGTTTCTTCTAAGTTTGTCGATGTTCTCCTTCTAGCCTAACCATTTCGTATCATCCTTCCATGAAACGATGGATTACTGTTGACGGTATGGCTACCTTTTGTGTTGTCCTCTTTTCTCGCACCTTGATAACAGTTCTGGAGTTCTAGATGTTGTAACCAAAGGGTAGTCTAAAAGCTCATTATAGTCACACTCCTACCTTTAGTTTGACCAATCTACCCTTACTATTGTGTTCCAGGTCAATTATTGCAGCTCAAATAAATAGCGAAACCGCTTCTACGTGACTCGCTCACTTTCTCATATAAATTCCTTGTTTGCCAAGCTTCCCCATTACACCTTTATCAATGGTATGGTTTTGGAACATAGCCTCTATTCCTTCCAGTCAGCTTACCCAAAGTGTCTAGTAATTGGTAGAAAGTGGGCATTTTTGGTCAGTCTATCTATGATCACCCAATTTGCATTCTTATTGTTACGGGTTTGGGGTAATCCGACAATAGAGTTCATTGCTTTGTCCTCCCAATTCCATTATGGAATGGGTAAGAGATGCAAGTTCCTGGTAGGTCTTTGATGCTCAACTTTTACTTGCCTTTACGTGGCACACTTCTCGATGAAGTGGACAATATCCCGTTTCATTCCTTCCCACTAGAAGTTCTGCTTAAGATCCTGATACATCTTTGTACTCCTCGGATGTATCAAATATGGCGACGAGTGGGCTACAACCAGTATTCTTTCCATAATCTTTGAATTCGTCAGAATTGCTCTTCGTCCTTTGTATGACAAGTTTCCATTCTCACCCAAACTAATTTAGAAGCCTTTTTCCTCTTTGGATTGTTCGCTAGATCTCTAATAACTTCAGATCTTTCCTCTTCTGATCATTTTGTTTGTCGTACTTTCACCCTTAATCCTTGTACCGCGGCGAGGATTTCCTCTTGTTGCAAGCTCCCTACCAATAGCTATCTCATTCCTTCAAAAAGTGAGTCCATTTCTATAGGACCTCCTACATCTCTCGATCTAGACTTTCGACTTAGCACATTGGAGACTAGGTGAGAGAGAAAAGAGAGGCAATTAGGGCTTTTGGGGGGATTTAATCCTAGCATTACATCTTGGGGTCCCTACCCTAGATCCAACGGTGGAGATAAATCCAACTAAAATAACAGACAAATAGAAATAAAGAATGGAAATAATTGCAAGGGAAATACACTAAGTTTTAAACCAACTTTTATTCTTGATCTAAAAATAAGAATCTTCATCAAAAAATAAAATGATGAGTTAATAAATATTTCTAAAAGAAATAAAAGCATATAAATAAATGGATTTTTTAACATAAAATAAAATGGTGAATATTACATAACATTCCAAAAGAAATAAAATTATTTAAATAAAATGATTTTCTTAAATTATATTATTTTCGGTGTAACAACCCTGCCCCGCGAAGGGTGGAATCGCTACGTACATACATATTCTTAGCATATTTTTCTTTTCATTTTCCTACCTTCCTTTTTCCCTCGCCAACCGGGAAGACACTAAGCGTCTGCCTCTCTCTCTGCAATAATGCCTTGCTCCCTAGCCTCTTCGTCATTTCTTGGACGTTTAAAATATTTAAAACAAAAGTGAGTCTAATACTCAATAAGTAGTACACCATGCAGTGAACGTACTAGGCATCTATTCTTCTCCTTTTGAAAACATGCATACATAAACATTTGCTAACATTTCATGCATAAACATTCTGAGAAATAACTAGGCTTTTATGCATAAACATCTTTCATACTTTTCATCTTCCATGCATAACATGCTTTTCATGCATTACATCTTTTCACTTTTATAGGCCATTGCACACTGTTACGCCCTGCTTGCTAGGGTTAGTGGTCTTTTAAACCTATGGATTCGCCTGTGGCCATAGGTTGGAATCACATTCCGTTAGGGTGTAGCATTGGGTGCACTATTAGATACTACTACCCGGCATTGCAATCTGCCCATTCATTCATTCGGTACCCCTTTTCATTCATGTGGCCGTTACGTATTTTCATACATTGAAATATTCGTTTCCTTTCAGTCCTTTCATTCTTTCATTTATTTTAGTCCTTTTCATTTAACAGTTCATTCATAGGAAATGAACGTTACTTAAAAGCATGAGCTTAACATCATTTAAAAGCATGAGCTTAAATATCACTTAAAGGCATGAGCTTAACATCATATAAAAGCTTGAGCTTAAACATCATTTAAAAGCATGAGCTTAGATATCATTTTAAGGCACGAGCTAAACATCATTTTAAGGCATGAGCTTAACATCGTTTAAAAGTACGAGCATAAATATCATTTAAAAGCATGAGCTTAAATATCAATTAAAAGCATGAGCTTAAATATTGTTAAAAGCACGAGCATAAACATCATTTAAAAACATGGGCTTAAACGTCATTTAAAAACATGGGCTTAACAATATCCTTTAAGACATCCTTTAAAACGTCAGTTCTCAGGCACCCTTTAAAACGTTTCCTCAGGAACATTTTAAAATGTTAGTTATCAGGGACATTTAAAGCATCAGTTCATAGGGACATTTTAAAACTCATTTAAAGCATCACTTGAAGCATAAAACTTGAGACGTTCCTTTCCTTTCCTTTCCTTTGCATTTAAACTTTTTCATCATCTTTCTTAGTTCAATGCATATGTATTTTCATGAACAAGATACATTTTTTATGCTATACTAAATATGGGAATAATCATAAGTTTCTTGAGAGAACATGCATGAAAATCTCGTGACTTAGAACCTACATGCATGCATTACCTTATACATGTACATACAATTCTAATCGATAGGGTACTTAACAGGGGCTATCAAGAAAGGGCTTGTACATACTATATTCATTTACTATTTTCATTAGAGAAACATTTGCAATAAGAGAGAGATATTCTTTCATAAAGAGAACTTGGTGTAAGAAGCATGGTCATAACTACTTACCTGCGAGCTTTACTAGCGAGTTCCTTTGAACTTGACAATAAACTCCTATTAAATGAAATGGAAAAAGCACCTCAATATTCATCTCACTTTAAGCTTTACTAGTCAATACTCTCACATGTTCACTTAAATTCCCACTTGGAATTAAACGTTTCCTTAACCCGTTCGTCTACCCACCATACGTAACACTAGGCCAAAACACTAAAATTCTCATCTCATACATTTTAAAGAAACTTATGAAAATAAATAACATACTTGCTATCCCTTCTAAATGGCAATATTTTCTACATGGAGGATAGATGGAAAATCATAGATTAAAATGCATAAATGGTAGGAATTATTTAAAAAGGGAAAAAAAACAAGAAATTTGTTACAAATCTGGAAATTTTCATCAAGAGAGGCATTGATAGTTTTGCAACATCATTTGGAAGGTAAATCCAACAAAAAGGGCCAATTTTTACAAAGAGTTGATTTTTATCACTTCTTTTCAATGGTCTTTCATACCAAAATTCATCTTTAGTTGAGCCAAGGTAAGATTGAACAAAGGAATGAAATGAACTGATTTAAGCTTTAACAAAAGCATAGCAGAAAATTCTGAATTCCCTTGGACAACCAATAGTCTTGGTACTTTCATGCTCTTAAACATCTTATATTTAACCAAAATCTCAACTATATAATTACACAATACTAGAGTTATAGAAAACTTAAGCAAACATTACATATTATTTTGAAAACATAGCATAAATAAAAAGGGTACAAGACTTGGCAACTTAAAATTCTCAAAGCAAGCTTACTAGCTTAAATTAAAATTCTTGGTGGCTTACTTAGGCCATAAACCTTAAAAAAACATGCTTAAAATCATAACTTCAACCTCATTAATATAACACTTAAAGGAAAAATTTTAACATAATTAAAACATGGCTTAGGCTTAATATGTCACAAGAAAGAAACTCAAGAAGGTAGCATATAATCACATTCGGCTGGAACCAACATGATATAACATATGGCCGGAATCAACAAAGCATAAGCACGGCTGGAATAAACAGAAAACAGAACATAGAACAACACACCCGGAACCACCATTCCTCTATTCAGTTACCACAAATATTAGAGAAAACAAAAGAGGAATCAACTTAGAAATTAGTACACAGAAATTGGTCTGCACAGAAAATTCCAAAAACCCCAAAGCACATGGCATGAACTCACTTAGCATGGTTTCAATCCACAAGAGATTCGGAGAATAAAGTATTACCTGACTTGGCAAGCTACGAACGGAAAGAGGAGGAGAAGAGAAGGTGTTGGCGTTGGCTTGGAGGAGAAGATGAAAAAAAAAAAAATTCTTTTTCTTGGGTGAGACCGACGGTATGGGCGGAGAAAAGCCTTAGGATAGATTTTGGCTTTTTCTTCTCTTTTTTGTTGGCTTGCCTTGGACGATAGATGCACTAGCTTCCTTAGGAAGCTTGTGGGTCAAAAGAAAGGAAAAAGATTTGTAGGCTATCTTGGAATCCTACGGGTGAAAGGGTAGGAGAAGCTTTTACCTTGGTCAAAGCTTATCACCTAAGCTTGGAAGATGGATGGTGGGGATTTATCCACCTCAAGAATGCTTTTTACCTATCAATCCAATTGTAGAGATTAATTGGGTCATTTCTTAAATAAATAAAATTAAAGGTCTTAAGAGAAATACTTCAAAGTCTTAAAAAAAATAATACTTTGATTTTTTTTTAATAAATCACATTTTAAAAATAAAACATACTCATCTTAAAATAAAATAATTGAAAGTAATAATAAAAATCTTTATCTCAAAATATTTAACTTAAAGAATTAATAAAATGACGTAAGAACCTATGTAGTAGAATTCGGGTATTATATTCGGGATTCTAAAATATAAAGAGGCTTACTTTAAAAATAGATTTGGTTCGATAATACTAAAAATACTCCATTTAAAATAATTTTAGACATTAAAATATTTGGAGGATTTTAAAATACTCGGCTCAATTTAAAAATTATTTGCTGAATTTAAAATACAAATTTAAGATTTAAAATGCAAAGGCAAGACTTGTGATGAATCGAGAGAAAAATAAGCGGATGGTCACAACAGTAGGAGAAGTGAAACTAGCAGTCTTCCAAATGGCATTGCAGAAATCTTTTAGCTCGGAAGGATTCCTAGCTAGAATTTGTCAAACAATTGACATGTGGTGGAGGATGAGATTTGTTAGACATTACTCGATTGTTTACATTCTTGAAGGCTTTTGGGTTCAATAAACGTAAACTATATCGTCTTAATTCCAATGGTGAAAGAGCCAACATGAGTGATAGAGTTTAGATCTACCAGTTTAATGTGTTATACAAAGTTACAACAAAGGTGAAATTGTAAATAGACTCGAGCTTTGTTTATTTGACATCACCTGAATAGTTGGTTGCAGTGCTGCTTCCCTAAATGTGGCAAAAAAATCACATTAAAAAAAATCCACTAGTTGAACTATACAACAACTTCTTTAGTGGTCCCCTTGTTGGCTAACTGATAAAAGGTTGATTCCGTCAATTTTGAACTCTATAATTGTTATTTCTTTTTCTATCATATTCAATGGTGAGCCATAAAAAAAGTTTCATCCCACAAGAAATTAAGACAAGGTAATCCTCTATCCCCATACATTTTGACCATTTATGTTGATCATTTTAGGTTCTTTGTGATCAAATGTGTCACACACAACCAGAAATAGAAGAGAGAGAAGATGTAATAGAAAGAATTAGAGAGAGGATAAGAGAGAAATTGAGAATTGATATGATTTTCTTGTATTATTCTACATGCTGATCATCGTCTATTTTTACACTGCTTAGGTCTACTACATAAGCCATTATGGGCTCAATTACAAATGTGGGCTTTGTAACCCAAAAGTATTTACAATACATTTCCTCCTTTAAAGGCTTAGCACATTGACCCATCACTACTTCAGCCCATCAGACCCACAATAGTCATATGTTGCCCTAATCTTATGTCTGAGGCTTCACGCCTTGTCTGATCTCATGTTGCCCTAGTCACCACCCTCGATATGTGACAATCCCTCCTCCCTTCAAAACACCTCACCCATAAGGTGTGGGAAGGTCGCCGCGAGAGAATGGAACTCTTCCCAAGTAGCATCTTTAGGTGTTTGTCCCTACCACTGTACTAATAACTCAAGCAACACTCGGTTGTGGTGCTTACGAAGTTGCCTATTAAGAACCTCAGTTAGTTCTAGTTTAATGACACCACCTGCATCAATTGGAGGTAATTGTGGTAGAACCATTACAGCAGATTCCAGCTTGCGTTTCAGCTAAGACACATGGAAGACTAGATGAATTTGAGATGACATGGGTAGCTAGACTCAGTAAACAACTTCTCCACTCCTTTGGGTCACTTGGAATGGCTATAGAAACGTGGATCTAGCTTGAGAGATTGACACTGTGATACTGACATATGATAGTACAGTTGTAATTGAAGGTAAACCCAATCACCTTTGTTAAAAGTTTACAAATTCTTTTCAAATCTACAAACTTTTTCATACAATCTTGTGCACAGTGCAAGTTGTCTTTCAGTAGATGTAGCATCTAATCTCTAGTCAACAGTTTCTTATCTACCTCCACAACTTGAGTGGTACCAGGCATGTCGGACATGAGCTGAGGTGGAGGAAATCCATACACAGCCTATAAAGTGGTCATCTTAGTCGAGTTGTGAGGTATTGTACAACCACTCTGCTAATGAAATCCATTGCACCCAGTCTTTAGGACGATCTCCAACAAAGCACTTAAGATCATTCTCGAGGCTCTTATTAACAGCCTTTGATTGCCCATCTAGTTGTGGGTGGTACGAATATCTATGGCACAATGGTACATCATGAATTTTGAAGAATTCCCTTAGGAAACAACTTGTAAAAATAGGATCTCTATCAGATACAATAGATATAGGAAATCCTTATAATCTAAATATAAGTTGCAATAGTTTTAGCAGTGTATGGATGTGATAATGAGATAAAATAACTATATTTAGTCAATATATACACTACCACCAAGATAACTGAGGCCCCATTTAGATACAATAACTGTTTCATCTCATCTTATCTCATCATTACAACTTTTTATAATTTTCACACAAAATATAATAAACAATTTAATTTTTTCAAATTTTAAAACAGTAATAATATTAAAAAATAATATTTTAACAATATTTTATTCAACTTTTAATTTTCAACTTTCATCTCATCTCAACTTACTATCCAAATGGAATCTGAGTGACCCTTTGAAATCGGCATACCCTCAATGAAATCCATTGAGATGTCTATCCAAGGCTTATTAGGAATAGGAAGGGGCTGAAGCAACCCACTGGGTAAAGATTGCTCCACCTTAATCCTCTGGCAAACATCACAGCTTCGTATGAATTCCTTAACAGCACCCTTAAGGACTGGCGAAAAGAAATTCCTCCTCACCTTGTAAAGGGTTTTATCTACTCCAGAATGTACACCCTCAACACTAATTTGTAGGAGATGTAGCAGTTTCTGAATAAAATAATAGATCTCCTTTAATAGCAAAATTAGGAATTGACATCTAACCCTCAACCACCTTCTTACAAAGTTCCTAAAATTGAGGATCATTAGAATAGCTTTGTTTAAGTTTTGACAACCAATTCATAATAGGAAATGAAAGAAGCAAATTCGTCAAACTGCCTGGAAAAGACATATCCACTTGATTTTCTTGACCTTTCTTCTACTCCACAATAAAATCATAGCCTAGCAATTTAGTGATCCATCTCTACTGCATAGGAGTACCCACCCTCTGCTCCAAAAGATACTTCAAACTCTGATGGATAGTTTTAATGACAAAAGACTGACCGAACAAATATGGCCTCTATCTCTGTACTGCGAATACTAGGGCTAGCAATTCTTTCTAGTAGGTAGACAAGGTCAACTTCCTACCCTTCAAGGCTTGGCTAAAAATAGCCAAAGGTCTTGAATCTTGCATCAAAACTGCTTCAATACTTGTACCTAAAGCATCACACTCGATAACAAACCTTTTTGAGAAACCAGGAAAAACCAAATCTGGAGGTCTAGTGACAACTCAAGTGATTACTTCTTTCAATTTCTCAAAGGTTGTTTGAACCTCTATACTCCACACAAAACTATTCTTCTTAAGTTGGGCAGTTAGGGGAGCAACAAGTCCACCATACCCCTTTAATAAATTTCCTGTAGTATACTGTTAAACCTGAAAAACCCCTCAAAGATTTAACTGATGTGGGTACTGGCTAGTCAACCATGGCCTGTAGTTTAGCAGGATTAGCTTAACTCCATTTACAAAAACCAAATGACCCAAGTAGTCCACCTCATTACACCTAAACCTGCATTTACACATTTTTTCAAACAATTGATTCTACCTCAATAGCTCTAGTGTAATTTGCAAGTGTTGGACATGTTTAGCCTCATCTTTGCTATACACTAGGATATCGTCAAAGAATACCAAAATAAAATTTCTCAAATAGGGCTTAAAAATGATATTCATTAATGACAGAAATGTAGAGGGTGCATTAGTGAAGCCAAAAGGTAGGACTAAAAATTCGAAGTGACCCTCATGGGTCCTAAAAGCTGTTTTGGGGATATTTTTAGATTTGACCTTGATTTGATGATAACCATATGAAAGATTCCCTTTCCTTCCCAGGATATGAAAGATTCTAAATTTAAAACTAAAACATACCCTGTAAATCTAGGAGAGAGTTTTGTAGTGAAAATCATTGAGTTAAATTAAAAAGTCCTTTTCCAAAACTTACTTTCATACATTATGTAAAATTGTCTAGGCTTCTGTCACACTTCCTTTAGGCCTTATCTACCTGATGCTTCTCCCTCATTATGTCCTTTAGAGAGGAAGGGACATACATAAAAACTAAAGTGAGTCGAATACTCAGTAAGTATTACTTCATATTGTAAAAATATACTAACATAGACTTTCATTCATGCATTCATAATTCCTGTACATACTTTACATAAACATTCATTTCCTTTGAAAAAATTACAAGGTGGAGTTTTTCTTTAAAAGTGGTTTTCTTTTCATAAAACATTTTCCACATATTGTACATTCGTTCAAAAAGAAACTAAAGCATTCATACATTCAATTTACTCTTTTCACTTTTTCTTTGGCCAGTACACACTATTATGCCCAGTGTGTTAGGGTTAGCGATCTTCTGGACTCAAATTTTGCTCGTGGCCACAGGTTGGGAATCTCTTTCAGTCAAGGGATAGCACTGGGTGCACTACTAGTACTACTTACTAGTATTGTAATTTGCCTAGTCCATCGATACCATTATCCATTCATTTAGTCATGGTCGTTACGTATTTTCATACATTAAAGCATTCATTCCTTTCCTTTCCTTTCATTCATTCAATCCTTTCAGTTCTTTCCTTTTCATTTCCTTTCATTCATCAGTTCATTCATTTCATAAACATCATTTAAAAGCATAAGCTTAAACATCATTTTATAGCATTCCTTAAACATCCTTTCATAGCATCATTTAACACTCATTTCATAGCCTCATTTAAATACACTTTCATAGCATCATTTAAAAACACTTTCATCACATGATTTAAATATCATTTAAAAGCATCAAGCATAAACCTCAACATTTCATTTAAATAAGGATAATAACTACTACGTATAATATCCATTCACATGCGTATAACTATTACTTTGGGTTCATAAATAGGGGCTATCAAATGAGACTTTTACATACATATACCTTTAAACATTAATGCTTATCATACTTTCATAAAGCATCATATCATTTCATTTCATAAAGCATCATGAAGAGAACATTTCTTTTCATTTTCATATCATTAGAAAACTCCATAAGAGTATGAATATAATTCTTACCTGGACTTCATGCTATTTACATTTCATGCAATCCACTCATATGCGTGTTAGATGACAACCTAGATTCATACATAACCTTAACATTATTTTCTTCCTCAAGTGCATTAGCAACTAAAACTTAGAAAATGCATAAACTATCCTCCACTTGGACTTCCTTTACGTAGACATACTCTTTTATCCAAGTCCATCCTCTATGCTTTCCTTTATCACGTTTCCTAAATTCTCAAACTCATAGCTTGGGACCCACTTGAGGTCACCTTCCAACATATAGCATTCTACTTCAAGTTCTTATCCTTTAAAGTGAACCCGATTCACTTTAAGGATTAAGACATGTTATCACCTTCATCACACTCTTCCTACCAAATCATCACTTCCGATGCATAACTCGGGCCAACTAAGTTATACAACCCAATCCTAGTTAATACATACACCCCTTCCTTCATTCATGTATAACCTAACCAATACTTCACCGTACTCTTGACCATGCATAATACACAACTTTAAGCCAACCTTGAGACTTAAACATCGTGTATCTATGCTTAAGATAGATTATCCATTACATGTGGTAAATGTGTCTGGCACATGTGTCCAGCCAATTTACACATGTCCCTTATCCATTTTTATTACCTAAAATCAACATATAATCCACTAAACACTCCATTGTGTAAACAAGCTTCATACACCCAACACTAGCGTCAAACTCAAATACATACAATCATCACACTTCACAGTCTTCCCCAACCTTCACCATCCCAACATTTCACTTGACATCATACCACTTCACAGATTACACAACTATCCCAAAACTTTACACAATTACCAACCACTTCCAAACTGCACCATGATCACATCACTTCATATGGCATCTGGCCATTGTACAACTACTTAATCACCCCATTCTTCTCATAGCACAACTTTACATTTAATCCTAACACCTAACAACACCACTCCATACCACCACTATGTCACAACTGCACAACTTTGCTACTTCATACTTCTTACAGCCACAACACGATTACACAATAACACCCATCCAACTACAGAGCTGATCCCGACACTTCACATCACAATCCACACAAACTACTCCATCCACAGTTCACAATATAGCACAATCCACAACAACATCACAATTCACAACAATGTACAACTTCATATAAAAGCTAAATTATCAAGGGAAAAGAGAGAGATTATACCATACTTTGGGAAAGAAACATTGCGTCGCTTGCTATTCGGCAAGGCCTAGTGGCATCAAAAACCACTGGTTCAGGCAGTGACTACTCCTTGGTGGTCACTATTGTGACCCTAAAATAGGGGTTGTTTGGGTGGCTTGTAGATAGAGTTTGGTGGCTAGGGGGGTTACCATGGTTGTTGGATTGTCGTGGGAGGGTTTGGGGTGGTGCTACAGGGCTGTGCAAGTGGTGGTAAGGGCCACGAGGTGCCTGAGCAGTAGTGGTCGTGGGTGGTGCGACTAGGTCGTGGTTGACTAGAAGGGAGATGGAGAGGAGTGGTTATGGTGTGGCGTGGTGGTAGAGGGGGCTAACGATGGTGGGGACAAAGCCATGGGTGGAGGGAGAAGCCGAGAGGAAGGTAGAGGCCTCGAGCTGGCTGGGGTAAGGTGGTGGTATGAGGTTGCGGCTGAGGATTAGCCATGGCTGGAGGCGGTGGTAGTGTAGGAGATCGAGTGAGATCTGAGAGGCAGAGAGAGAGAGAGAGCTTCGGTGGAGGAGTTGGGTGCACGAAGTTGGTCTAAGGGCCATTGGATGGGGGTGATCGGTGAGGCTCGGTGGCAGAGGGCTACTCAAGGTGGTGGCATGCAGCGCCGTGGAGAGGAATCGAGGGGGCAAGGGAGAGAGGGGCTATGGGCGGTGCTTCAGGGGGAGAGAGAGAGAGAGAGAGAGAGAGAGAGATGAGGGGAGGGAATCAGAGGTGGAGGGAGGTCGATGGTGAGGTGGTGTCGTTGGTGTGCCCGGCGACGAAGGGCTAGCCGTGGTGAGGCGTGAAGGAGAAGGGAGAGACCAAGGAGAGAGAGGGAAGAGGGAAAGTGAGGGGAAAACGTTGGGATTTTTGGGATTTAATCCCAACCCTTCATCTAGGGGTCCCTAACCTAGATTTGACGATGGAGATTTAAACACTTAAAAATAACTAACTAAGATAAGTAGAAAGATGAAATGAGACTGTGTTTAAAACTCAACTTTGTTTTCTCAATCTAAAATAATATCTTCATCATTTTTTTAATGATGAGTTTTATAAATATTTCTAAGAGAAATAAAATCATCTAATAAATAGAGTTTTAACATAAAATAAAATAATGAATATTGATAATATTCTTAAAGAAATAAAATCATCTAAATAAAATTATTTGCTAAAACTAAATTATTTTCGAGGCTTCACAATATAAAAAGGCTTACTTGAAAATATGGGCTTGGTTCAATAATACTAAAAATACCCCATTTAAAATAGTTTTGGAAATTTAAAATATTTCGAAAACTTTAAAACACTGGACTCCATTTAAAAATCAAATGCTAAATCTAAAAACAACGATTTAGGATTTAAAAGTATAGACGAGACTCATGACCAATCGAGATAAAAGGGGCGGTTGGTCACATCCACTACCAGAATAGGAAACTTATCCTTAATAGTTTCATTATTCAAAGCTCTGCAGTCTATACACATTCTCCAGCTACCATATGCTTTCCTCACTAATAAAACTAGAGAAGAGTATGGACTTTAATTAGTATGAATTACCCCATTCTGTAATAGCTCCCTTAAGATCTTTCAATTTCCTCTTTCTAAAAATAAGGATAGATACTACCTTAGATCCAAACATCAAATGTATGGAATGGTCATGAGAGCTACTAGGGGGTCGATTCAACAAAACTATCTTGATATGTAGATAAAAGAGTTTCAATCACCTCAAGAATGTCAACATTTTCTACTTGTTTCTACATCAGTTGTAGTACTACCCATTTTTTCTCCAAATCTTTCACCTTGAAATTTGAAGTTTCTTCTACCCATGTTGATTGTTTCAAACCCTTTAGTGAAACTGTTTTTCCCAAATAGCCAAACTGTATATTCAGCTCTTCAAAATTCCACAAGAAATTGCCTAGTGTTTACAACCACTATACACCTAGAACAACATCACAGCCTACCAACACTAAGACAAATGCATCTAAGAAAAAACAAAGTTCCTTGTATCTACATTGGTACTTTCCCACAACTTCCTTCACTAACAATTTGATCACCATTTGCCACTTTAACACACTTTTTCTTCAATATTGATTGTAAATTGCCCCTTTTTGATAACAGTTGGGTCCACAAAATTGTGATTGCTCCCAGGGTCTATCAAAATCACCAACCATTGCATACCAATTCTACCCTTCACTCTCATGGTCTTAGGTCCCATTGCTCTAATAATTGCATTCAACGATATCTTTGGTCTGTTGATCTCATCCAAGAAACATAAAGATTGGCTAGGCCTACTCTTATCAATCACCTCATTGTTACACACTTAAGGAAACTCATCAATAATTTCCTCAATCAAGAACAACTTATGACCCTTGCACTTGTGCTCTGGCACCCACTTCGAGTAATAGTAATAACTGAGGCCCTTCTCCCTTCTATCTTTCATCTGAGCTTGGGAAATGTTCTATACAGTTAGACTATTCTTGCTACTGTCCACCCCAAAACTTGATGGATTCTTAGTATATCCTCCTGCTCCATAACTACTATTAATCATTTGTGACTTCTTGCTAATCTGAACAGGTTCTTCTTGAATTTTAGCAAGACCATAAGCTGATAAAGATTCATAGGGTTGACCATCCTAACAGGTAATCTTATCTCATCTTTAAGGTCACTCAGAAAACAACTCAATTTATATAGTTTCTGATAACCCCCTTAACCTGTTAGATAAAGCTTCAAACTTAACTTTATATTTTTCCACAGAGTTAGTCTGCGTCAGCCTTGTTAATGCTTCCATCAGATCATCATAGGAGCAAGCCCCAAACCTTAGCAATAAAGCCTTGAGAAACACATCCCAATCTGTCAACAGTCCTAAATCTTCCAAGTCTTGAAACAAGTAAGGGCTCTGCCCTCCATATAAAATGATGCAAGTGACTATCTTTGTTGATGAGGAGTCTTGTAGTAAGTGAAGAAAAGGTTCACTTTATACAACCAGTTTGCAGGATCCTCACCATTGAACGTAGGAAACTCAATTCTTGCGAATCTGGTATGTGCCCCATTACTCACTTCAATTGTAGTATCCCTATTATTATTGCTTGCTGATGATGTTTTGCCATTTTTATTCAGATTCATCCTCTGCATTTCTGTAGTGAGCCCTTTCAATTGCATCACCAAGGACTCCAAAGTTCTCTATTGCATATCCAAGGACCTCTTCAAGGAGCCAACTCCCATCTCCAAAGCCTTCTAATGGGATTCTGACGACTTATTGAAAGTAGAAAACGAATCTTGCAACTGATTCAATATTGTTTCTCTAGCTATGGAGAACGACGGATCATCAATTCTTTGATACCAAACTTTTCACACGCACCCAGAAAAAGACGAGAGAGAAGATGTAATAGAAATAATTAGAGAGAGGATAAGGGAGAAATTGAGTATTGATATGTATTTTTTTGTATTATTCTGCATTCTGATCATCGTCTATTTATACACTTCTTGGGTCTACTACCTGTGACACCCCAGATTTTTGCTATATTTCTATTTGTAATTCTTGTGGATATTATTTATCTATCTATTTCTTTAATTGGGTTATTGGCTAAGTGTTGGAAGAATTCTTTAGGCCACTTTCTATTTTTGATTGGATTGGATCTTGGAGTTCTAAGTTAAAAAGCCCAAAAGAGAAAAATAGAAGAAAATGCCCTTAGGAATTCGGCCCATTAAGGAATTTGGCTTTGGAAGGCTCAAGTTTACCCTCTAGGCAATGAGATGGCACCACTTGGCTTCAAGAAGGATTTTTGGTCATTTTAGGAAAATCACTTCTCATTTGAAATTTTGGGAAAAGGTAAGGATGACACTTGTCAAGCATGCATTGTAATTCTAGAAGAAAAAGTGGAAGAAGCAAGGGGTACGGTTTCTAGAAGAATTGGCCAAGTGTCATGCATGCAAATGGAAGGTGAAGAGTTTTGTCTTGGAAAATGGCAAAATCTTGCAAAGAGAACCTATACACCTATAAGGATTCTAGAAGAATCTTGTGAGGGCACACTTGAGGTGGATGACAAGGGGCAAAAGGGATTTGTGCATTTTGCCACCCACAATGACCAATCACACAATATCCAAGACATTGGTAGAAGGAAGATCTTTTTGGGAAGAGATGAGCTTTTCGGCCAACCCACTCATGTGCCTACACTATGCCACTTGGCATGAGTTTGAAGTTCCAAGATAGATTGCATAGGGAAGTGGAACCTAGGGAAGAAGCACCTAGGTTAGCACAATGGTGCCACTTGGCAAACATGCTTGAAGGTTTCTAGAAGAAGCTAAGTAGATGGAGGAGGATGTAGGATTCGGCACACACCTAGAGCACACGCCCATTTCACCTACCAACATGCCACATGTCTCGCATGCACACCTCACATCTAGATACATTGAACCTCGATGTAAAAATGGATCACAAAAATGATTATGTAAGACAAACCCTTTCTCTCTCGCACATACCCTTTCTCTCTCAAAAAGAAAACCCTAGAGTCTGATCATAGCTTGGGGGAGGGGAAGCTTCGACTTCCTCATCCCCTTTCCTCTCCTCCCTCTCTACCGTCGTCTTCGACGGTTTCTTTTGTGTTTTTTGGTTGTTTTTCAGGTTTCGGCTGAATAAAGGGGAGGTAGTCGATCCGAGCTCCTCCGGTGGAATTTGTCTACACGCGTACCACTGGGAGATCCTTCGTCCGACGATCTTGCAGCATCCCACTTTGGGGGCCATTTGGAGCGGCGGATTATAGAGCACGCGTGGCATACGTGAGCCACCACGTATCACATCGCGTCGGAGCCATGTGTGGCAGCTCAGGGTCCAGTATATCGGCACTGTCTTGACCGGCAGTTAGGCTTCTCCCCAGAATGGCAAGTGACTTTCACGCGCCACCACCGATCCTGTTTGGTTCTGCTTTTGTTTAATGCCTCTATTTTGTTTTGTGGTTGTTTTGTTTCAAGCGCCATCACTAATTGTTTAGTAGTTGTTGCAGTGTGGTTTTTTGGATTTTGTTTATTTGTTTTCGGACTGGTTTTGTTTTAAGCATTAATAAATAGGAATAGGCTATTGGACACTTTTGGTGTCCATAGCAGTTGAGTCCCGTTCTTCCTTTGGGAGGAGATGGTGTGATATGACTCCTCCCTATAGGGAGGACAGAAGATGACAACACTTTTCTTCTTTTGGAGAGAAGTCGTTTAGGCTCTATTTTTACAAAGTGCGATTCTCTCAAACAAACTTGGTTTGTTTAGAGAGAGTTTATAGAAGTTAAGACAAAGTCCGTCATAAAGAAATTTATATACGGGGTGCTACAGAGCAGATGCGTAGGTTGCCTTGTAGTCTAGGTTTTTCCCTGTATTGATAAGTCACAGATGTAACTTCGGGATTCATTAATGAAATGAAATTTATTTCCATAAAAAAAAAATATGGATCACAAAAATGAAGAGGCATGGTTTTGGGAACCCCAATGGACTACACAAGCACCTCCACCTCATGCCACTTGTCCTTAGTGAGGAGTTCCAAGAAGATTTGTATATGGAAGATAAATGTGAGATTTTCTAAAGGATTTACATTGGAACACTAAGAGACTTTCAGATCCCTAAGCCACACGCCCACCTAAGTTATTTTTTGACATTTTACCATTTGTCATTTAGGCATTAGTAGAGGAAAATGTTCTAGAAGGGAGTGAAAGAGACTATGCATGAAAATTACCCATGTACCCCTAGGGTGGGCCACCACACTGCCATATGTCATATTTTGAGTTTTTGAGAAGCATAAGGAAGTAGAAGAGTCACCTAGGGAACATGCATAGGAAGAAGAAGCTTCTTGCTTAAGAAAGAGGAAAAGACATGCATGGGAAAAGGAAAAGACATGCATGAGAAAAGGTAAAGACATGCAGGGGAAAAGGGAAAGACGCATAGGGAAAGGGAAGGACGCATGGGGAACACGGACCCATGTCCTACATGTCTTTTGCCACTTGCCAAGTATGCACAAGTAAGGTTCAAGCTTAGGGTTAGGATTTATCAAATGGAAATTTTGTCCTAGAGATTCATTGAATCTGGACTATATGAGGGAGCATGCCCAAGGAACCTCTTAGGATTTTGAATTTTGACAAGATACCACGCCTCATGTCACTCATGCAGAGGATCTTTTGGATTTCCCAAGAAGAAACAATGGAGGGGCTTTGACACATGGCGCCCATTCAAGGAAATTCTTAGATTTCCTAAGAAAGTGAAGAGGATTTTGAATTTCCAAGGAGCCACGCCACTTGGTAAGATTATTCTTTTCAAGAATACTTTTGTGTTCCCTATAGCCTAGCAAATTTGCCACTTGTCCCAGATGCACCAACTACGTCACTTGTCCCACATACACCCGCTATGCCACTTGTTCAACATGCAGAATTGCCATATGCCACTTGTACAACACGCAATAGCCAAAAATCTAAGGCCATCCACTTGGAAATAAAGTTGAAGTAAGAAGAAAGAGAGTTTGGGCTATTTTTAGTATAAAAACACCCCTTCATCTTCTGATTTGCGGGTTTTACATGAAATTTGTACCCTATTCTCTTCTTTTCCTCTCCATTCACGTACACACCCAAGGCTCTAGCTATACCACATTCGAATCAAGAGCCTAATTCACTACAATGGTGAAAACCAAGAGCTGTTGGTTAGAACATTGCAAACCGAGCATCCTCTTCAAGATTTTTGACTAACCGTGAAGATTATACTCTTTGTAAGCAAGGAAAAGTTTGTAAGTAGATCCTCAACCTACCTTGATTAATATTGTATATGACTGTGTAAACTTTGCATCTTGGTTGCTATTGTATATACTTGTTATTCCACGATTAAATGTATATGGTGTTTTGGTTTTGCTTAAGGTTATGTTGGTATCTCATATATCATGATGATTCGATTATAACATGGTTAAATGTTTAGGATCTTTGTGTTATTATCGTGATTTTATGCTATGATTCGTTTTGCTACGTTTCTTATTCAATATGCTTCAAGTTTGGAACATGCTAGAGTGAAATTTCTCCATGATTATATGCTTATATGTTTTGGCCAAGGCATGTTCTTTTAAGGTTCATGCATTTGTTTTGATATCTTATGTGTTCTATGTTACATTCCATGATTTGAACATGTCACACTTGATTATCTCATGCACGGCATCTCAAGTGTCTCATGTCAAGTGTAAAAACGTATGTCTTAAGTCTCATGTCACATGCATTTGGAGAAAAGTGTTTTCAAAAAGTGTTTTCAAATAAAAGAGTTTAAAAGTTTTATCACAACCCCAAATATTAGGATGGGGGAATGTCCTAGTAGAACTCATTTGTCCACTCTAGAGTGCTTAAGAATAGAGTGGTAACCCCTGGGCCAACAAAGAACTATTGACAAGTCTTGAATAGATTCTTTTCAAAGAATGTTGGAGCAGGAAGCGCCTAACGCTAGTGGGTGCATAAGGCATGTAACCCGATGAAGTAAAGTCAAGTTAATATGAAATATCTGTTTATAATGTATTCATCATGGTGCATGGACCGTTAAGGGTGCGATAACTAGTAGGAATTCGCGATGCTAAGGGGAACCATGTTGTGTCCACACTCTTAACAAGGATAAGAGCTCATAAGTTAAGGATCACTTGATGAAAATCTCGTGATATGATATGGATCACTTGATGAAAATCTCGTGATATAATATGGATCACTTGATAAAAATCTCGTGATATAAAAAGGATCACTCGATGCAAATCTTGTGATATGTTCTAATAATGCAAGTTTTAATTAAGATCAACATGAAAAAAAAAAAGTCAAAGAAGTCTTATGAAAATGTTAAAGTCTCTGTTGCAAGTCTTTTGAAAATGGTCAAGTTGCAAAAGTTAAGTTCTGGTCAAGTGCATAAGTCAAGTTCTGGTCAAGTCATATGTTAAGTACATGTTCATGCACGCATTTCATGGTTTACCATTGTATGCTTATGTTATTTGTTGTATGTTGTTTGTTTACTTATTGATATTTCTCGAAATCTCATCATGATAGTTTCCACTATCATTCCCAATCCAGAATGCTAGAACCTTTAGCAGGACCAGGAGTAGCGAGTCAAGATGATGATAAAGGCTAAGGATGTGCTCAACCGGGAGGAAAGAACGGATTTAGTCATGACCTACTTGGAGATAGCTGAGATTAGAAAGATGCTGTAATGATCTCTTTGTTAAGGCCTTTTTAGAATACTTGTTATGTTAAAGTGTGAACAAATAGCTTGATACTCCATTATTGAGAAGTGTGATTTAAAGCTACGAATGAAGAAGTTGGGATATTAGTTTATTCTGGTACAACATTTAAATGACTTATTCCGCTGCGATTTATTGCATACTACTAGTATATATAGGTGCATTGCATCTTATCTGTAATGTACAAGGGGTATGTAGCCTTATGTTACATGTCTTGATGTTTCAATCATTGTCCAATCCCAAACGGGGGCTGGGGGCGCCACACTATGTAAGCCATTATGGGCTTAATTACAAATGAGGGCATTGTAACCCAAAAACAATTACAATACATTTCCTCGTTTAAAGGCCCAATGCACTAACCCATCACTACCTCAACCCATCAAACCCACAATAGTTGTGACGCTCTCAGTTCCCTACTAGGGATGTAACAGAGACTTGGAGTATCGAGACATACAACACAAGATTACATATCCCCGTTCATGACAGTTAATATGCAATGCATCCTAGCATGCAACTAGCAGTATACAATAATCGCATTGGAATAAAGGTGATTAGTTATAACTCATGCCAGAATACACTACAACATCCCAATAGCAGTAATAATCATCATAAGTTCAAACTTAAGGATAGCATTTCCCTAATACAAAATACTTAATCCCAGTTCCATGGTTAGATCAACTATTTCATATGTTCTAAAGTATGAAGAGTCAATGCTTATGAGCTTATGAATGCATGAAGGACTTGGGCTATATACATAAGAATCAAATATAGTCTCCTCTCAAGGTCCGGCTCCTCTTCAACCAACTGCATCCAGTGATCCATCATGTTTATCTTCTATTAGTCTTAACACAACTTCTATCATTTCGAGGAGAATGATAGCGGATCCATCATAAGTTTTATCACTCTGGCGTTCTTTAGAAAGAACCCAATCGAAGCCCATTGGTTGTTCTTCGTCAATTCAGGGGTTACCATTCCATTTTTGAACACTCTAGAGTGAACATAAGAGTTCCACTAGGATAATTCCTTATCCTAATCTTTGGGGTCATGACAAAATTTATTTTCATGCAATTCTTTAAAAAATATATTTCACGACATGTGCATAGTAAGTTTCATGAAAAATGATATTTATATATGCAATATGCTAAAATTGTGAGAATTTCACATGTCATGTAAAGTTTAAACAAGTAATCAAATGCCCAATGATGCATATGATGTTTCATGCTCAAAATGACATTTAATATGAATGTGGTGTTCACACAAGAATCATAAATAAATTCTATAAGAGTAAGTTAGAAGCTAACTTACAAATTTTCCAAGTTTGGAAATATCGTAGCGGCTGAAATCAAATTTGTACTAAGTTAGGATTAATTCTACTATGGATGAAGTTCATAAACAAAAGGCTTCAATAATGGGTATTTACAAAAATACTCCTAGACTTTCAAGAATTGCCATTAAGGCCCTAATTTTTTACTAATTGCAAACGAACTCCAAAATTAACAAAACTTCCTAGACATCATATTTTTGGCATTTAAAACCATCTTTACCCTTGGAATTTTAAAAATCAAAGTGAAACTATCTCAAATAGTTCCAACCCGTGGCATACACACTAATTAAGCTTATCCCAGCACTTAATCATGGCTAAGAATCCTTAATCTCCAACTTATTAAAAACCGATGCATGCTTTGATGATCAAAACAAGATAGAATTAAAGCCTATCACAACATGCTTTTAATAAAAAATCAAACCTCCCATAATCATTCTAAGACAATGTTAATCATATCAAAGTATACTTAAGACATGCCATAGCTAAATTTCCACTTAAAATCATTTAAACACATAAACATCCTTTGATGACTTGGTTTTGAGCTAAGCATGATAATCTTTTCTAAACTCAACAAAATCTCATTCCAATACTTGAAAAAAAAGCTTGACATGTAAAATATGATCAAGAGAAAGAAAACTTACAAATTTCATAGTCCTAAAAGCTCCCAAGACAACTTTGCTCAAGAACTCTAAAGAACCTACTCGATTTCACTCTATTGCTCATTAGGGGGAGAAATGCTCTCAAGACTCAAGAAAAGGCTTGGAGCTGAGTTGGGGAGGAAATGAGGAGGTGAAGGTGCCTTTTATAGATGGCCAAGGGGGTGGAGACATTGGCCTTGATCAATGGTGATTGGTGGAAGTGGGTGGTGGTGTAAAAAGTTGAATTTCCAGCTTGTCTTCATTAGCTTGTGTCACCTTGTGCAGGGGGAATAGTGGAATGAGACCACCATGATTTCCTCCCTACTGTGGCTAAATTTCTGCTATAGAGGTGGTCAGGTCGGGGGTAGAGGTCAGGTGAGAAAAGGTCCACCATACCACCCAAGGTAGCCGTCGGGTTCAAGTGGGTTCTTCTTGGACAGTTTTTTGATGCTTTGTTTTTGTGTAGTCTTTGGGTGGGAAAACTGAGTCAAATTACTCATGATAGCCATGGGGCCTCTTGGGGATTGGGTGGTGCAGGAGGTGGATTATTGGGATGGTGGCTTAACCATGGCAGGTGGTTGGTTAAAACTCAACCCAACCGGTTCCCACTTAGCTAGCCTAATGGTGCAATCGGTTTTGGCTGCTTGGTTTGGTTTGTGAAACCAATTTCGTCCAAGGCTTGGTCTGCATTTACAGGGGTCTCATGAAGTGTCTACGGGCCATATTAACCTTGTGAAAAGGCACAAGAATATTGGGTCTAAGGGCAAAACAATCAATGTACTCAAAGGGCATACATATGTGCCAATTGATGTAGGTTTGGGGCTTGATATGTCATTTCCCTTATGACATGTGGGGAGGCTTATCTAGGACATTAGTAAGGTCTAAGAATTATGACATGGAATAATAAATGAAGAAAATTCATATCAAAAGGTTAAGGAAAGATTAAAATGAAATTAAACTTCAAAGCATAGCTTAAAGATCACTAACCCTTTGTATGTTGATTAATGGTCTTAGACAACTTTCAAAACTTAATTTGGGCACTTAAGGTATGATATGAGTTTAAGGAAATCTATGGTATGATGTATTGGGCTTTCAACTTGAATATTGAAATAAACCCAAACATGGCTTTGGGCCTTGTGGGTTTAAGAGGGTCAAGAGTGTGGGTTGATGGCATCATGGGCTTTTGGGTTTGCGTGGATGGGGGCCTTGTTTCCAAATTTTGAGGGATTAAAAGAGACCTCAAGATCCACTAAGATGGGGCTTGAAAGGTTTACCTTGACATAATTGGGCCATGGGTCAAATCTATATCATGCTTGGCCCAAAAGGCCTTATGTCTTCCTCATACTTGGGCCAAGGTTATCCTACTAAGTCTTGCACTCCTATGAGGCTTGTTTTAGGACTTCTAAGGATTGGCCCATAAATTTCCTATAGGATTACTGATGGGCCTGCTTCTCTAATCTTTCATGCTTAATAAGTTGGGCCTAATACCTCCACGCTTACTAAGTTAGGCCCAATGGCCTATGTTCGTTTCATTGGGCCTATTTTCTAGAGTTCTCCAAAAAAAACTTAAAGCTTTATATCTCTCAAGTTGGGCATAAGGCTTTTTAACATTTTAACCTTAGCCCATCACATCCTTAGTGCATTAGGACCCTAGAGTTTTATGTCCATCAAATAGGGCCTAAAGTCTTATTGCCTCTCCTAAGCCTTTATACCCAAAAAACTTGAGCTCTTAATAAATCAATCTCTTGGGCCTTTCTAAGTCTATCAAAAATTTTACCCAAATTGCCTAGCCCATTAATGTGGCAACCATCCAATATGTCATGTGTCATTCCCTTATGGGCCTTTTGGCTTCTTATCATCAAAATTAATAAAGTACTAAAAATTCTCCAAAATAATATTACTAACCAATCAAATTCCAAAAATCTTATTTTTACCTCAAAAATCTTAATATACCTCAAAAACCAACTACATATCCATGTTGAGCAGCCTCTAAATCGGGACAAGCAACCCAGGATCGCCGGCTCTATAGTGTAGAACAGAAGGCCAAACACACCACACTACAACAAAAACGGCATTTTCATTTTGGTTGCGAATAGTCTTTTGGTCGCGATAAAGTGGTCCGGAAAGGCCGTTTTTGTTGTAGTGCCAGTACTATCAAATTCCTCATCCACATTAAGTACAACCAGCAGTAGTAGATGATACAATATATGCTTAGCAAAACCAGGCCCAAGACCACCTTCCTAATCCACAATTCGGGTATCAGGATCAACTCCTCAATTCCCCGACATCCAAGTCGGACCATTCTATCATTACAGTGCAAGCCTAACACTTGTGATTGAGATTGGTTTCAATATCATTTATAATAATTTAATAATAGAAGCATAAGTTATATTTGGGCCCATACTCCAAAATAACTATTCAATATTACAATTAGAACTCATTAACATCATTTATAAAAGGTCATGATCGAGCTTCTCTTTTAAAGCTTTGGTATAACAATTAACAGGAATTTGAAAGTTCATAGAGGAAAAATCATGGTACCATCATCATGGGCATAATCTGGTATAACAGAAATTTGAAAGATCATAAAGGAAAAATACCAGAGGCCGAGTTTGGCTAGAACTGTTAAAAATCTATTGGGGGAACATCTACATGCATGCATGGAAAGAAGCACTCAGAGAAGGAACAACGAGCTGGAGTCCACCAGAAGAAGGATGCTCGAAGATCAACTTTGATGCTGCTGTTAGAACAAATATTTATGTTGTGGTGGCAGTCTGTAGAGATCACAAAGACCACCTTTCGACAAGGATATCATTTTCCATTGTGCCAAGCTTCCCTCTATCTCCTCGATCACACCATCCTAAATAGCCTTCGCCTGAAGTACTTCATGGGCAAGGAACAATGCCTTCCATCCCACAGTTCTTGCCAAGCTTCGTATTTTACAGATATGTCCCAAGTTTGGACTTACAAGGTTCACTTTTAAGCTGGAGACAACTCCAAAGCAAAGTAGTACAAATATGTCCCATTTACAAAATTAAGTGGGGAACATTGACAATGTCAAAAAAAGGTGGATACAATGAGAGTACAAGACTATCTATGTGGATACATGATGGAAAACGTAGCGCAATAACCCCTTCCCTTGGCAAAAGAGCCCGATAACCATGCCTCCCCGATATCTACTCAATCAAAGTCACCTTTTAAAGGCGACTGATCTTTCCTTCAATTCTCCTCATCCGAAAGTGCTCCAATCTACTCCTTGTCCTCCAAGCCATGCAACTCCTCAACTGGGGAGCTTCTTTTGGCCATCTACATTCTAAACAACTAACGCATTTCACGTTTTTAGGTCATTCTCCAAAGCTTTCCATTTGCCTACCAATATAAAACTCAAGTGTCGAGAATCTGATATGATGACAACTAATGTCTCAACTTCTCCACAAAGGCGTCAACTTTTAAGCCCATCATTAATTAATCCAAAACTTGAGAAAAATACATTTGATCTCAATAAGTGTTGTAAAGCCTATTCCACGTATCTATCTCTTCCACTTGATCCCGAGACTTAATAACCCAACCCGATAGATCCAATGGTGATCTATAATGGTCAAGATGGTGCAGAGGAAAGCTGAGATAAAACCTAAACAACAGGGGTATTTTTTTTTTTTCAAGTAAACAAAGTACTCTCGAATCAAAGGCAGTCGCTATCATAAAGAGACTAGCAACAGGAGGAACATCGGCCTCCTACCAAGAGTAGCAACACCGAAAGAGTCAGCCAAAAGTGACGACTGAAATAAATCAGCATGACATGTCCTCTCATTGTCACATTGTCGCACATTGTTCTAGCCCTTGTTAGAAAGAATTAGTAAAACCTTTTTTTATAAGGAATTAGTAAAACTTTAAACTTAACATTAATCTGATAAAACACGCACTTGCATAAAACAAATGTTGAAGAAACACCAACTATTTCTTTCTAGGCTTCAGAAAGAAAGCAAAAAGGAAAAAAAAAAAAAAACAAAACACACCCGCGCAGACACATCTAAAGTGTCCTTTTTCTGATGATGATATAAGACGAACACAAGTAAAAATGTGTACCTACAAAGCTTTGATCAAAAGCCAATCCCAGCCCAGCTCCTAAAATAAAACAAGCATCAAACGAAGAACAAATAGAGTACTTTCCCTCCTTTTTACTCTATGAGATGAGAGTAGAGATAGTGCGGACTGACTGCTGTTGAATTTACACCTTTATTTCTCTACCGAAAGCCAGCTGAATGGAATGGTGGATACTTGTTTGGCCCTTCCCTGAACTCTCTCCTCCAACCGTCTAACTCTCGAGGGTAAGCATTACACGAAATCTTGAGCTTTGTGCCCTTCTCCAGAAAGACCAGTCAGCTTCTCTATATCCCATCTTCCAACCAGAAACTCCAAAATATCAGCATAGTCCTTTGCAGTGTATACTCCAAGCGGTTGGGCAACAGATGAGAAGTGTTCAAAAAGGTTATCATCCTGTCCATCAAACATCAAGTGGGCTGGCATTGAGATCTTTTTCCTCATCATGTCAGCTAAAGCCATAACAGTGCCATCAGGGTCAATCTCAAAGAGCTTCTCCACAATCTTGCTGTAGGCAGTTTCGTGGCGCTTTTCATCTGAGGCAATCGTGCCACAAATCTAAGCCAATTTCATGTCCCCATGCTCCTTGGCTAGCCGAGCAGTGTTCCCATGGGAGATGAATGTTGCCCTCTCTTGAAATGAAGTGTAGATGAAAGCCAGGTAAGGGTTGTTTTCCGTTTTAGGATCCTAAAAACATGTGAATTTAAGTAATTCTTACACTCCTCTTCACTAACAGATATAGACATACCTTCAATGAATAAGACAGCTTGCAATGAAAGGCAGAAAACTAGGTTCAAACTCAAGACCACACACACCATTATTCCAATAAATCGTCCCCAAATCTTAAACTGATAAAAAAATCATATATTTAATCACGTACCATTATTCCAATAATAAATATAACAAAAATTTAAAAAACAGACTGACAAGACAAATAATTTGCATTATTTTTCTTCTTGTGACCACTTTTTATAGAGCAGCTCACCTAGCAAATAAGCAAATACAAATGATTATTCTCAAAGTGACCACTCCATAGAATAATGACTTTTGAATGCAAGTTGTCACCCAAGATTTTTTTTTCTTTTTTTGGGGGGTGGGGGAGAGCGACATGAGCTGACAAAAGACTAGTTCAACAAAAAGGTGGAAACTCATCGCCAGAAGAGACTTTTGCAATAGTTTGTTCTTCACACCACATTTATCTCATTGATTAAGGTTAATCTACTGTATAGTAAAAGTTAGAGAAGGAAATGAAATAAACAAGAAATCAACATCCAACAATCTAGAATAACACTAATTCTAATAGTTCGCATCATTTTAGAGTAAACATATTTTTACAAGTTTTCCTTCACATGCTAAATCTGCTAAAGCCATCACTTCTGAAATTATTTTCATACTGTGTTTGATTTTAGAGATAATAATAATAATTAGAATAACTAAAATTGGAATGATGATCTCACCATCCCCGACCCTATCAAATACTGAATTGTCCTCTCAATTTGCTTCATGTCTGCCCGTCCAGAGAGATAGAGATACTTGTTAAGAAGGTCACCATGCCTATTCTCTTCAGCAGATGCCTATTCTGCAACAGTAACACGTATTGCAAAACAAATTACTTACTTGGACGTGGAGTGCACAGTGGAGGCCATGTAAACTGCAGGAGATCTGAGACTGAGGGTTTTAGAAGGGAGCTTAGGGGAAGAGAAACACGTCATGGAATTCAAACTCAAAGCCATTTCCTCCTTCACAAGAAAAGTTTTCCTTCGCTTTGATTTTGGTTCCACTTATGTGTGTGTGCTTTTGAAATATCGAAAAATCGAGAAAAGAGAGAACAACTGGCACGGTTGAAGGGTAGGCAGAAAGAGTGGCATAGCCGCACACAGAGGAAGAGAGAATACAGAGACAGAGAGTGTCACGGGTGCAGTGGGCAAGGCCTGAAGTGGTGGAGGGAAGAAATGGGGGTGATCTGTAGAAGGGCTTAACAGAATTAACAGAAGAAACATAATTAACGGGAATGGACACTTAGTGAAATGGTGCGTATTGCTCTTTATAGGGAATAAGTGAAACGGCGCGTTTTGTTCATTTGTATAAGCATGTTTTGCATTTCAGTTGTGTTATTGCGTTTAGTTCTTTGTAGTTTGTGTTTTAAACATTAGAATAATTCACTATTTCTCTTCTTCACGACTGCTGCTATAAAAGCAGAAGTGGAGCTTGTAACTAGGCATCGAATCAGTAATTGAGTTAGGTCATTTGTTGGAGGTTGGGAATCCCTTGAAGATTCTCCTTAAGGTTCATTATGGAATCTTGATCAATCTTGTGTTACTCTTGTCTCGTGTGGTGTCTTGGCTTCCTCTATGTGAATATGAGTGATTAGCATTAAGGTTCCAGATTAACCTTTACAAGTGCTATCAGTAGTAGTCGATCCGGTAGAGTTGCCATGGCGAAAGGTCAGCAAGAAGGTTCTCAAAAACAGCAAGAAGTTGTTCAGAAACAGTTGGAGCAGCATCAGGAAGCCATCTCTGGTATGGCAGAAAGGTTAGAACAATTTTCTAACATGTTGCGTTCAGTAGTTGAAACTGTTAATGAAAATTCTCGAAAAGATAGGGAGGCCTCTAATGATCCTAGAGTTTTGGAGGATATAGCTGTGTTTCAGAGGAATTTCCGATTGGATTTTCCAAAGTTTGCTGGTAATGATCTTGCGGGATGGATCTTTAAGGCAAACCAATACTTTGAATTCTATCAAGTACCTTTTCATCAGAAATTAATGATATCTTCATACCATAGGGAAGGAGAGGCATTGGTCTGGTACCAGGATGCCTTAGACACAGGGCAGTTTAATTCGTGGGATACTCTAGTTATGGCAATTCAGGCCAGATTTGGACCATCTACTTATGATGATCTAGTGGAGGCATTAACTAGATTAAAACAAACTACTTCAGTTAGTTTGTATAAAGCTCAGTTTGAATCCTTGTTGAATAGATTGAAAGGGTTGTTTGAAAGGCATCGACTTAGTTGCTTTGTCAGTGGTTTGAAAGATGAGATAAGGATACCTATGAAGATGTTTAATCCACTAAATCTTGGAGCTGCTTTTAGCTTGGCTAAGATGCAAGAGGAATATGTGTTAGCCTTGAGAAAACATTGGAAATAGATGGGGCATTATAGTGATAAGTGGCCCATTAGCCATGGAAGTGACTTAACTATTAAAGAGCAGAAGAGTGTGGGACTTGTAAGAAAAATCACTTCTGCTCAGATGAATGAGAAAAGGAGAAAATGAATTTGTTATCATTGTAATGAGAAATGGAGTCCTAATCATGTTTGCAAGGCTTCGAGAGTATATTTCTTACATGGAGAAACCAGTGTTGAGCATCAAGTGGTTGACGGTAATGCTAATCATATTGAGCAAGAGTGTATTGAAGAAGAGTTAGTGCCAGAAATTGAAGAAGGAGAAAATAAGGGGAGTGAAGAGCTTGAAGTTTCATTACATGCTATTTCAGGATACATTAATAGTAATGCTATGAAGCTTCTTGGAAAGATTGGCTCAACATCTGTTGAAATCCTGGTGGATTCAGGATCCACTCACAATTTCCTGGATCCTTTGGTGGTGGAATCTGCGAGGTTGAAGGTAATAAAAGATAGAGGATTGCAGGTTAAGGTTGCAAATGGAACCAAAATATGTAGTCAAGGGAAATGTGAGGAGTTGATAAGCATTCAAGGTACCAAGTTCAGGGTTCCTTTTCATGTCCTCACTCTTGGAGGCTGTGATATTGTGTTGGGTGTTCAGTGGTTAAAAACATTGGGTTCCATCCAATGGAATTTCAATGATATGTCAATGCAGTTTAAAGATAAGGGAAAGCAGATTGTATTGCAAGGTATTAGTTCTGATGTAACAGATTGGGAAGCTGGGGCTAAGTTGTTGAAATCTTCTTTTGTTAGGAAACACGACTGGTTATTGCAATTAATGGCAGTTGAGCCAATGCGAGAACCAGTAGAGAGACAAGCTGAAGTAGAAGAAGTGCTGCAACAATTTGTACCAATATTTGAGGAACCAGTGGGGTTGCCACCAGTGAGGGCCTTCGATCATCAGATTATCTTAAGGGAAGGCACTACACCTATTTCCATAAGGCCTTATTGATATCCTCATTATCAGAAATCAGAAATAGAAAAAATTGTACAAGACTTGTGGAAGAATGGAGTGATTAGACCAAGTCAAAGTCCATTTTCATCTCCTGTTCTACTGGTTAAAAAAGCTGATGGTACGTGGAGGATGTGTATGGATTATCGAGCACTCAATCTAGCAACTATCAAAGACAAATTTCCAATTCCTGTCATTGGTGAGCTGCTTGATGAACTTTATGGTGCAAATTTTTTTTCTAAGCTTAACCTTAGATCAGGCTATCATCAAATAAGAGTAGAGGAGGATGGCATTCTTAAAACACCATTTAGAACTCATGAAGGCCACTATGAGTTTTTGGTAATGCCTTTTGGGCTTACCAATGCACCTGCCACTTTCCAAGGGTTGATGAACCATGTCTTCAAGCCTTATCTTCAAAAATTTGTGCTAGTATTCTTCGATGATATCTTGGTCTATAGCCGAAATTTGGTGGAACACTTGGAACATTTGAAAACTGTCTTATCAGTTTTGTAGCAATAGTCTCTGTTTGCAAAGAGATCAAAATGTAAGTTTGGAGTTTCTGAGGTTGAGTCTTTGGGGCATATCATCTCTGGAAGTGGAGTAATGGCAGACCCAACCAAAATTGCTTCTATGCTGGACTGGCCCATTCCAAAAACAGTGAAGGCATTAAGAGGGTTTTTGGGTCTCACAGGTTACTACCGAAAGTTTATTAAGGATTATGGATCCATTGCTGCACCATTAACAACACTGTTGAAAAAGAATTCCTTTCTTTGGTCTAAGGAAGCTGAGGAAGCTTTTAAACTCTTAAAGAGTGCTGTTGCTAACCCTCCTGTCCTACGGTTGCCAGACTTTTCAAAGGAATTCACAGTTGAATGTGATGCCTCGGGGGTAGGGCTAGGGGCTGTGCTCATGCAAGCTAGTCAGCCAATAGCTTTTTTTAGTAAAGCTTTGAAGGGCAAGGCACTGTCCTTGTCAACTTATGAGAAAGAATTCTTGACACTAGTATCTGCTGTGGGCAAGTGGAGGCCATATCTGTTGGGTCAAAAATTCAATATTAAAACTGACCAACAAGCACTCAAACATTTGTTAGAGCAGAGGGTAGCTACTGAGGCTCAACATAAGTGGATTTCGAAGCTCATGGGGTATGATTTTACTATCGAGTACAAGAGAGGTAGAGACAACAAAGTTGCTGACGCACTGTCAAGAAAATAAGAAGAAGAGTCTGCTACCTTGGCCTTTATTTCTTTTCCTACACCTGTGTGGTTAGAAGAGTTGAAGCAAAGCTATGCATGTTCTGTCGATATTTCTGATCTTTTGGTGGCCTTACAACAAGGGAAGCAACCCTCTAAGGACTTCTCTCTTCAGCAAGGCCTTATTTTCAGAAAAGGGAAGTTACTGCTAGTTCCATCTTCACCGTTTCATCAAAAGATATTGTAGCATATTCATAATAGTTCTGAGGCAGGCCATCTTGGGTATCACAAAACTCTACAGAAGTCTAAACTCGATTTTTTCTAGCATGGGATGAGAAAAGATATTAAGAAGTTAGTGCGAGAATGTCAAATTTGCCAAATGAATAAACATGAAACTGTCCTTCCAGCAAGATTACTTCAACCCTTGCCTATTCCCCAAAACCCTTGGCTGGACATTGCCATGGACTTTATTGTTGGTCTTCCAAGCTCAGGAGTTATGACAATTATTCTTACTGTCGTGGACAGATTAACCAAATTTGGCCATTTCTTTCCGATGGCTCATCCTTATATAGATAATAGAGTGGCTGAGATTTTCTTTAATGGAGTATTCAAACTCCATGGGTTGCCTAGAACAATTGTGTTTGACAGGGATGTGGTGTTTACTAGTTTATTCTGGAAAGAGTTGTTCAAAATGCAAAGGACTACTTTGGCTTATAGTTCGACTTACCATCCTCAATCTGATGGTCAAGCTGAGGCATTGAACAAATGTGTTGAAGCATACTTTAGATCTTATGTGGGATCTAAACCAAAGAGTTGGTGCACATGGCTGCCTATGGCAGAATGGTGTTACAACACCACTGTGCATTCTTCTACTGGTATTTCTCCATTTCAGGCCTTATATGGCTTTCCTCCTCCCAAATTGTTGACATATATTCTAGGTACTACTGTTAATGCAGCAGTGGATCAACAATTGAAAACTCGGGAGGAAATATTGTCACTTCTCAAGGAGAATTTGAAGAAAGCTCAAGAGAGAATGAAACTGTTTGCCGACAGAAAAAGAATCGAGAGGGTATTTTCTGTTGGTGATTGGGTTTTCTTGAAGTTGCAGCCTTACAGACAGAAGTCTATCGCCATGAGACACAACATGAAATTGGCTCCTAGATATTATGGGCCCTTTCAGATCCTTGAGAGGATAGGAGAGGCAGCTTATAAGTTGCAACTACCTCTTTCATAAAAAATCCATCCGAATTTCCATGTCTCATGTTTAAAGAAAAAACTTGGTGATCAGATTTTTCCTTTATCCACTTTGCCTCAAGTTGACAAAGATGGAAGTGTACAACCTGAACCTGAGTCAATATTGGAAAGAAGGGTGAGGAAAGTGGGAAATTATGCTGCTACTGAAGTGTTAGTCAAATGGGTAGGGGCTGCCATTGAGGATAGTACATGGGAACTGCTCTGGGACCTTAGAGACTCTTATCCTCATCTTGTGGGCACGGTTCTGTGATGTGTCACGGGTGCCTTGTGGGCAAGGCCTTGAAGTGGTGGGGATTGTCACGGGTGCAGTGGGTAAGGCCTGAAGTGGTGGAGGGAAGAAATGGGGGTGATCTGTAGAAGGGCATAACAGAATTAGTAGAATAAACAGAATTAACAAGAATGGACACTTAGTGAAACGGCGCGTATTGCTCTTTTTAGGGAATAAGTGAAACGGCGCGTTTTGTTCATTTGTATAATCATGTTTTGTGTTTCAGTTCTGTTGTTGCGTTTAGTTCTTTGTAGTTTGTGTTTTGAACATTAGAATAATTCACTGTTTCTCTTCTTCACGACTGCTGCTATAAAAGCAGAAGTGGAGCTTGTAACTAGGCATCAAATCAGTAATTGAGTTAGGTCATTTGTTGGAGGTTGGGAATCCCTCGAAGATTCTCCTCAAGATTCATTATGGAATCTTGATCAATCTTGTGTTACTCTTGTCTCGTGTGGTATCTTGGCTTCCTCTGTGTGAATCCGAGTGATTAGCGTTAAGGTTCCAGATTAACCTTTATAGAGAGAATGGACAGATGCACGAAGACAAGACTATGATAGTGAGAGTGACGGGAAGCCGATCAAATCAGGCTTGCTTTAGAAAATGCCCATTCATTTTCTATATACTTGGAAAATATTATTGAATAATGCTATTTTGACATTTTATATATATTTTATTTTTTATTTTTTTACTTATTAGTTAAAGAAGTGATTAATCTATTGATATATTTTTTATATTTTTTTAAAAATATTTTAAAATGATAAAAAATATGAATAAAAAATTTAAAGAAAAAAATAAAAGCTAATTTTGACCTAATGGTAACTTGCAGCGTGGCACTCTGAGCGGCAGAGTAGCACCACTCAATACTATTTGCAAATTTTACTTTCATAATTTTAATTTATGAAACTTTTTAATATTAGGATTAAAAATTAATTTAATTTCAAATATTCCAGAAATATTTTCTATACAGGCTGAAATTCCATAAAAGTTGAAAACTCTTAAATATTTATCTATCTATTTGCAAATAAGTTGTTTTAATTAATTAATTTCAATTATTCTTCAGAGTTATTTTATTTTCAAATCGGTGCATACGTAGAGCATCATTTACATCACTTAAATAGTAAGAGTTAATTTGTAATATTTAAATTTTAGAATTTATATTATAAATTAGATTATGTCATTAAGCACTTTACTAAGTGTGTTATTTATACTGGCTTATGAATATTATTTTTCTATTCTAATCAGTTAAACCATCTTGTTAAGATTTTCCCTTGAATTGAGTCAAATAGCCAATTTCTTTATTTTTTTCTACTCCATAATTCTATTTAATTATATCTTTTATGGTATGATAAATTGTCATTAATTTGATGCTTAGCTGTTACCAATGTTTTTAATATTGGTTTTTCGTATCAGAATAGTACTTGATATCGTAGGGGAGTCCTATGTTTTGTTCTGGCATCAGTTTTTGACAAGTTTGATGTGTTTTTGTAACTCACAACATTCTCTAGGTGATTCTTTAATTACTCCTTATAAAATATATATAAAAAGTGATTTAGGAGATGAACAGTAGCTCCTCACAACCGAAACCTTTTCCTTAAAATGGGAAACCAGATGGAGCATGTATTTGGAGAAAACTCCAAATATAAACCCTATAATTTAGAGAAAATGATGCTTTAAACAACCGGATGAGAATGCTCTTAGACCTAGAAAGTAGCATAAGACCCAAGAACTAAGCTTAAACCATGATCCATCAATCCAAGAAAGAGCCTAGACCTGGTTTGCGAAACCCTTGACGTAGGCTCCTTTTGACCTGACTCGATTGGCTATAAAAGCCCTAGGACGCCACACGACATATCACTTTGTTGCCCTAGGTTTTGTGTTGCAACCTTCCTCCAAACCATTCTCTATCTTTCTTGTCTGACCATCATACCTCCAACTCTCCCTTGGTGTGCACCACTCCTTGTTGTCGATAAGTTTCCTACTGCTCAGATTGAGCCGCCACATGCACCATGCATGCACACACACATCACATGTCGTGCACATAATCAAGCACCAGTAGCAGCATGAAACCATGTTTCCTAACCACATCCACTCTATGTCACAAGCATTGAGGTTTGTTGGAGGGTCCTTTTACCAATTTTCAAACCCCTAACTCTCTATGTCTCTATTCTCCTTGGGTGTTTCTGGTTCTCCAATAGGCATATACTTTTTTCTTTCACTATATGTATTAGACCTATAAGCATATCATGGCATATTAGCATAAACTGAATGGAGAGAGTTCACTAGGAATTAGGGTTAAACAGAGTGCAAGCTCGAAATGCATTAGTGTGTTGCGTACAACCCATTAGTGTTGACTATTGGAGGATTTAGGAATGAAACATTGTAAGTAGAGAGGGTTGTTATCCAGAAGTGTTAAAGAGAGGGTACCACCTACCTTCGGCCGATGATCTTGGATGGTTGATATTGGATGTACCATGGTGTTGTTCTGAACCCTAGAATAATGTAATTTAGGGTTTGTAACACAAGGAACTTAGGTTTGGATTGAGTGGTGTTACACAGGTAGGAGATTGAGGTTTATTGTTGTTTTAAGCAACTGGATGCTTGGTTAAATTGTGTAAGAGTCAGGAGGTGAACAATATTTTAAGCTAGGTGAGGTCAAACGAGCAATGTATTAGGCTGGATGAGGTCAAGGGAGCAACGTATTAAGCAAGCAAGGTTAGGTGAGCAACGACCGATGTCTTTGGCGAACAATGTATGAAACGAGAAAAAATTTGGATGAGCAAAGTAGGGGAGTAAGAGTAGTAACTAAGGAGTTTAGACATCCCGAGGCTCCATGCACGATGCATATCATGCATAATGTTTAGCGGTTAAGAATGCTTACACCACTGTCTAAACTATTATACGTCAGTTTAAAGCTTGGATAAACACATGATTAGCCTAATTTATACAAGGACCGAGGTAACTGACAATGATCATGTTCTTCCATAAATTGCTTTATGTAAACTGCAAAGTCTCTTTTGCAATTGTATATATAGTAAAGGTTTACAAAGAAATATATATATATATATATATATATAAATGTATGGGTCTTCATTGATAGCTGCTTTTATAAACCTTGTGTATAATGAAGAAATTCTGATGATTTTAGAACTGCATGAATAATGGTATGACTAAATACTATATATTATGACTATATATTTAAAAAGAATAAAAGGTTAAATAAGGTAAAAGAAAACAAAAGACAATGGAAAATGTATGACTACATGTGTTTGATGAGGATAATGAATGGACCATTTGACAATAAAAATTGTACCATAAAGTTGGGACGGATGGCAAAATGGGAATGCATCATTGGTAGTACACCTAGTGATGACCTATTCCTAAGATTTGGTTCTTACCCACTAGCTTTGGAAAGAACCATTGCTCACAAGGATCGCTATTCCTAACACATGGGAGTTAATAGGGTGTATAACTTTCGTGTATAATGGCAATTAAGGATGAGGTTAAGGAAATGAATTATTAATGGTTTTAGGTTGAGAAAGTGAATGTCTTCTTTAATGCTTTGAGGTAAACGTTCAAGTATGCTTAAATGTAATGTTTCTGAAAAATGTTAAAGTTAACTAGAACCCTAGCTTATTATGTTTACTGCATGATGTGGTTTTTACTCACTAGTCGACTCATTTTAGTTGTTTTTATATTTTTTTCATCACAATTGAGGAAGGTTATGATGATGTTGTAGGCGATGGTGTTGTCTAGAGGGATGACATTGAGAATGAGGCTTGAGGCATTAAGAAAGGATTGGATTTTTATCTTTACAATTCAATGATTTGTTTTTCATTTTCTATGACATGTGATCATTTATTTTCTTTTTAATAAGTGATTCCAAATAAATGTTTGTTTTGAGAGATTTCATTTTAATTAACACTTTGAAAAGTTTGTTTATAAATGCGTGAAATCTTTATACCTAGTTCAAAGAATGTATCTTTTAATGTTAGTAGCATCCAATTCCTCTAGTTTAACATGCCTTAGAGCGACATGGGTGTTACAATTTCGGGTATTGAGGTCAATTTCTAATGTTTTGGCCGAAATCATATTTCAGTCCGAAATAATTTGACTAGCATTTCCTATAATTTCTATAAAAACCACATTATAATTTTGTTTTTAGTATTTCGTTCCAATATTTAAATCGAAATGATAGTTAAAATTTTTATTGTTAATTTATATTATGTCAGAAATATTATTTTATAATTGGATTAACTTTGAATCATTACACTTAATTAATTACCAAAACGAATAAAAATATTTATCTATTAGGTTCCTAAATATTGTAAT
Organism: Pterocarya stenoptera; assembly: GCA_003123785.1. NCBI lineage: Eukaryota > Viridiplantae > Streptophyta > Magnoliopsida > Fagales > Juglandaceae > Pterocarya > Pterocarya stenoptera. The sequence goes on from QEOT01009642.1 coordinate 809,287, forward strand.
TCATTGGCACTCTTATGAAGAATTGGTAACCTGTATTCAATAATTAGAAAACCAGAATTGCATTACTTTTATTAACTTTAGAGCCATTTCTTATGCAAATTCATGATCAACCTAGCTCACAAAAACCTTAGGCTCTTTATGTCACCAGGAAATTAAAATATGAGTTTATTCGATAGCAAACTGCTCGATAAATAGTGTATGATGCATTTTATATATGTTTGTCTTTCGCCTACCTTAAAATTATAGAATAAAAACAACAAGTATATGAAAGATGTTGATCAAATAATATTGTTTTGATCTCAAAAAAATTCTTCTTTATTTTTATCAGCATTTTTTCTTTCGATTTTCTTTTTTAACCTTTAAAAAAAAGGGATCTGCTTAACCTTTTTATTTATTTATTTATCGTGAGGCTATTAATTTATTACAATATATAAAAATCGACGCATCCTCTTTTAAATCTTCTTTGAGTTGGCGCATGCTCAGCTTCCTCCCCTTGCGTGGAGGATTCTCGTTTCATGCTGTGTCATCTGGCACCAAGCGTTGGAGGAGGCCAGGTTAGACTTCACTTGCATGGAGGATTCTCATATCGTTCTTCATTACTCACAATATTGTGCGGAAGGTCCGACACCTCTACAGCTTCCAGTTGGTTCAAGAACTGGTCCGTGTGGAGGCACAGGATACTGTCGTGAACAGCTGTTCCAGCCAAGGAGGCGACGGTGCCCAGAGTTCCCCAATGAGGGGACATATGAGGAGGTTATCAAAGGTTTCAAGGGGCCTTCGGACGACCGCTTTGCCTGATGATGCCGACCGAATTCACGAGATGGAGGGTAGACTCCAGAGGCTATTCACAGGGGTAAACTTTTTCAACTTGCAAACTCCTCAAACTCTTCGCTCGTGTCTTTCCTTGGTCTTGACTTTGACTTATGTGATAGGGACTGGAGCATCTAGCAGCCTTTATCATGGACGGGCAAAGGGAGTTAAGGAACGAGAACCGAAATCTTCGTTCGCTGGGTCAGTTGGCCTTGGATTGTGTGGCTATGGAGTAGAAGCAAAAAGAAGGAGCCAAGGAGGCCCTTGCCGACTTGATAAGATCCCAAGGGGAAGTCGGTGAGCTTCGCATCACTTGCTTCCTAGGTGAGGGAGGCACTACAGCAGTCCGTTGACAAATGCCAGTTGAAGCTCAAGCGGCTACAAGCCAATATCCGGGAGCTATACCAACAGCGGGACACAGATAGCCCTGTCGATCAAGTGGCTAAGAACACAAGTTGATACTGCTAACGAGTCACTGGCGACAAAAAGGAAGGCCCTGGAGGAGGAAAAGAGCGGAAGCCGCCCAGGAAGAAACCAAGTGCGTTCTTGAGCTCATGAAGCTACCATCCGTATTCTGCAGGAGGAGTTGTCTTACGTCCCTGGTATCCGCAATGATGCATGGCCCTTCGGCTATAATGACGACTTAGAGCAGATGAAGACCCACATTCTTCAAAACCCCCAGTGCGACCTCAGGGTCATGGAGATGGGGGATTTTCCCTCTCATGTGGAGTCTCTGAGATAGCATGATCTCCTCGGGAAGAGTCTGGTTCCAATCGGCCTTGGTGATGACCCTTCAGCGAATGATCCTGCTTGTTGAGGGTGGACTTTCCGGGCAGATCTTCTCACTCTTCTCACTCTGCAACACTGTTATTATAATAGCCCGCTAGAAATTCAACGGTGGAATTTCTATTGGCTTTAGGAATCTCATGAAAGCTCCATAAGTTTTTACGAATCGACCAATCGCATAAGTTTTAGTCTGTCAACAGAGTCTGTGTTATCACTCACTGTGGTGCCAGAAGTGCGATTCTAATTATTTGAGGTAGTTATAAGTGTCAGAATGTATTATGGTCTGCGCCATTAGACTCAGTTGATTATTTAGAATTTTATGGCACAATAAGTCTATTTTCATATTTTCCGGACGAAACGTCTGTTTGAAACTATGAAATTATTTTTAGGGGCACTTCGAGGTTGAATTTCGGTAAACGATTTTCACTGTAGAATATTTAAGAATTTTTAGTGCTAAGTTTATGATTCACTTTTTAGGAGTGAATAGTAACCTCGAGAAGCGTACTAATTGCTATGTTTCAAAATCACAATGTAGAATGTCCAAATTAGATTAGAGAAGTTTTTTTTTGGACACATGAAAAGATCTTAGCCACATTTAGTGAATAGTACTAGACACTTGGCACCATGAGAAACGTTTGCTGGATTTGAAGGAATCAATGTGTGAGATCATGCCACCTAAGCAAAAACCCTATTACATCCGACCAATCGAATTGTGCTAAACTAAAGAGGATTTCCACCCTAGTGAAATCTTATATGGTTGGAATCCAAATGTAAACCCAAAAGCATGATTGAAACCGAAATCATAAACGGTTTTATCCAAACCATAAAGTTGACCTCAAAAACTAAATGAATCAGTTTCTAGCATTGTGTTTAATTGCTTGATTAAATTACTTTCATATGCTATTAATCCTTCAAATTTATGTTAGAACATCATTATCCAACTTTGTGAACCTTGAAAAATTGATTGCGCCAAGTGATATTGGATTTGGGCTTCATAGCAATCCAAACACTCTTAAAACCCCAAAATGTAGGCCCATTCGGTTTAGGCCCATTAAGGCCCACGAATTTAGTCTCATTAGCATTGCTTCTTGGCTAAGATTGCACCCCCACTTGGCTGACCAGATCTTTCTAAAAGAGATTCTAGAAGGTTTTGAAGAAAAATATCTAAAGGGTCACCTCACTCTTTCACTCTTACACTTGATCTTTAGAAAAGATCTTGGGCTGATTTTGTTTATTGTAATGGGAAGAAAAGGCCAACACTCAAACTCAATTCCAGTCCTATCACTTTCCATATCTTGTGTAAGAGTCTCTCTTGTCCATTTCTCACGTAAAGCAATTCTCCTTTACACTTTTCTTTGATAAAACACAAAAGACACTCTTGGATAGTTTTTCTTATCTCTGTTGCACGCCTTATTCAAAACTTTTTAAAGTGTTTTCTCACAAATTTTCCTTCATTAAAGTTTCTTTTTTAGTCTAGTTTATGTGGACATCTTATTTTTTCCATTTTGAGATCATTTGATTGATCAAAAGTTGTTCAAACTCCAAAAAGGCTAATCTAGGTGATAAACTGGAGAGTGTGTTGTAGTTTGGAGTTTGTGACCAAGCTAATGGATAGATCTTGGTCCGAAATTTTCATGGAGTACTGTTAACATGTGTATATGATTATTTGTTGAGGATTTGTTGTATGATTAAAAGTTTTGGTGAAAGATTTTCTTAGATCTAGAAACTTAGAAACTGGAAGAGGAAAAACAGTTTCTGTTATGAGAAAGTTTAAATATTTTATGGTTTAATCCTAATCCAATGGGTTTGATATTTTTATTTAAGGATCCTAAACCTCTTATATACATTTCAGAATGTTGTTTTGAATATATTTGATGATAGTTTTAAAGATATGAAATTTTATGCAAGGAGATATTCGGTTAGGCCAAAGTGATCATGTTCTTGGCTAAATTTATGTTTTGATTGATTTTTAACTATGGGATCTTGAGTTTGAAGCTTGGATTTGTTTTAGGACACCTTTTTAAACCATGTGATGTTTTGATTTGAAGATCACGTCTTTATAAGTCATGGATCAAGAGGGTGATCAAAACAAGTTAGAAACACAAAAATAAAGGAATTAGCCTATGTAAATCTCGGTCCCTATAGAATTTTAATGGTTGTATTTAGTTTTAAATTTTTCTGAATAAATATTTGAGTTTAGCAAAAAATTTACATGAGGTATGTAAATTTTGGTGATTTTTGGAGATAGGATGCAAAATCCTTAAGTTCAGGGTAAAATAGTAATTTTACTCTAAGTTTATATTTTTTCATATTTCTAATTGTTAGTGATTAAGTTCTAGCTTTTAGAAATCATTAATTTCAGTTCATCATGATCGCGCTTGAGTTTTGTCTAGAAAATACGAAGACAGAGGTAAGTTAGCTTTTAACTTACTAGTAGTTTAATGTGTATGAGTAATAAGGAAATATTACTCATACATGTGTATGTATGCATGTTATAACATGTGTCATGCCAAGTGATTACATATTTATTTATTACACAGAATTTATTTTGTCATGAGTTATTCATCTGTTACACAAGATATTCTGTCACGTATTGCTATACATTGCAAGTATGTCATGTTAAGTTAAGTATGCCGTCTGTTACATGTATGTCATGTCATGTAATATTCATTGTTGCAAGTATGCCATGTTAAGTGTATTGTATATTATATGTTATGTCATGTTACGAAATATTTCTATTTTAAGTAAGTCATATATTTTGAGTTACGTTCAAGTCATGTTGTGTTACGTCAGGGTTCTGTCCTTTCGTACTCTAGTCACGTTTCATCTCGAATACAGTTTGTGTATTTTGAGAACAGTCATGTCAATCACAACCCTAAGTGCTAGGATGTGGTAATATCCTAATGGAACTCATTTGTTCATACTGGACTGTTTAATAAGATATGAAATTCCCTGAGTTGACGAAATACAGTCAACAGGTTGCGGGCGGGGCCTAACTAGCTGGTCACTGGATCGCGCCAGGCCCTAAAGCCGATGGAGCCACATTTCAGCTAGTGCAGATACCAGACAGATTTCAGTTCTCGTGGGGGTCCATCATGAGTATGGCACACGAGGCATGGGGGCCATATAAAGTGTGGCACATACGGTTGGTGTAGATACCAGTCATAACGCACTCACAGCTGGTGTAGATACCTGTGATGTGATGAGGTAATCGGTAGGGACACATGGCTCTAGGGGATTCATGTAGTACCCAAAAAAATAAGCTTAAGCAGATAAAGAAAAAGATTCCAAGTTAAGTTAAGTCTCAGATTAAGTTCATGTTAAGTCAAGTCTCTGATCAAATTTATGTTAAGTCAAGTCTTAGTTGAAGTCCAGTTCAATTTAAGCAAGTCAAGTTTAGTTCATTATGTCAGTTATGTTATGCGGTATGTCAAGTTATGCTATGATTACTTATGATTTTAATTATGCATTCATGCTTTTACTGCCATGCATGCATTATTAACCTGTGTGTAGCTTTTTTGTTAACTTGCTGAGATTTGTAATCTAATATCACTGTAGTAGTCCCAACTACCATTCCCCCCAAATGGTAGATCTTATTATAGGATCTGAAGGAGAACCAAGAATTGACCAACTAGAAATGGTCGACTAAGCGACGGTGCGACGTACATGATAGTACAATAGTTAACTTAGATTACTACTTGTATTTGTGGAGTTCAATCTCCAGCACTCTTTTGATCGCATCTATTTTGGACTAGTGTTGTGATCTCACTTGTTTAGTATGTCATTATGTATGAAGCACGTTTTAAGTATTGGGATATTTCAGTTTGGTGCATAGTATTGCTAAAGAAAAAAAAATTATCCACTGCGAATATTGTATAATGCTAGATGCATGTTAGGAACATTGAATTTTATATGTCATGAACGGAGGTAAGTAACCTTGTGTTGCATGTCTCGATGCTTCAAATATTCGTCCGATCCCAAGCGGAATTTGGGAGAATCACAGTTATTGCCCGAAGCCCCCACGACCTTTTCCTGGCAGATCTCCTTGCATTCATCTGTTGTTGGGGTTTCGGGCCCCTTCTTCTCGTTCTCGCCCTTTCGCTTATTGTGCCTAACTTGTTTTTACCCTTTTGCTTATGAAGCTCGACTTCGAAGCCACTTCCACCCGGCATTTTCACTTCCTCCAACAGTTTCTTCTCCCTGTCCACAATTGGTGGATGGTTTAGGGCGGCTCCAGGACGATGGCCATCACCGTGCTACTCAATTAGTTGCCTTATTACATGCCTGTTCATTTTTAGAGGTAACTTCAAGCGCTATCGACATGTCATAGTGATGGAGATCTTGGTCTACCACTTGCATCGAATATATAATTTGATTGAGCTCGGTTGCGGCATTCCTCTTCGTTCGGTAAGCGGTTCTCAACATAGAAATCAAGCCTGAGATGTTTCGATTCTTGGCGGTATCTTTGTCGTCGCCAAAGATCTTTAGCTTATCCTGCGTCAAAAGGGTCCGAGAACAATGCAAACTTTTGGTTCCCTTGGATTATACCCTGCCGCTTTACAGTCTTGGTCTTTGGTCGTGCACTGGAACTTGTTTCTTGTAACTCTACGGCTTTATATTGTAACTTGTTCCTTGTAATTTTGCGGCTTTTTGTTGTAACTCGTTCCTTGTAACTTTGCTGCTTTATGTAGTAACTTCTTCCTTATAACTCTGTGGCTTTATGTTGTAACTTTCAATGATTAATAAAATTACCTTCTCTTATATCCAGCTATGTTTTTTGTGCATCCTTTTCTACTGTTCTTCTTTTCTCCTTGCTTTTCTCATATCTTTTTTTTCTCTTTTTAGGTCGGCCCGGTGGGAATTCGGCCATGAGGGTTTGCCACACAGCACCTTTTGCTGTCCACCCCGCTAGTGCTCGACCAACATCTGATGACCCTGCCAGTTGGCAATCTTCCGGCTTGCGCTCTTTTTGTTGGCCTTCACCATGCATCCATTCTTCCGAGCCTTAATGACTTTGCTTAATGGGGCAAGCGTTTTTCAAATTTTCCTTTAACATAGCTTTGCTCTTCGGGTAGTCGTGCTCTATCTGCAACAGGGAGTCAAGATGGCCTTAGTCCCGACTTGCCTCCATTAGCATAGGTTCGCTCTTCCTCCATTAGCATAGGTTCGCTCTTCAGGTAGCCGTGAGACTGATCCCGCTCTCCACCACGAGGAGCCAAGACAACCTTACGCCCGACTTGCCTCCTTAGCCGGCGGGGAGGTAAGAAGCCGGGCCAATTTGGAACCATGCCTTTCTTCCTCCATTAGTATAATAGCGTCCGTCCTATTCAGGAAACGAGAATGTTATCATTTTTTTGCTTTTTGTCACAAAATTCAATGTCGCAAACCTGGGTTCTTCGGTCTATGCCGCACGATGCTTGTTGATGTTGCCCATACTGATGTTCTATGTTGCTGCCATCCGTATTGATGATGTCCACGTTTCTTGCTTCATTATTCAGGGAGAGGTCGAAATGCCTCACACCAAATCGCCTCTTTCTCCCCCAAGGAGGTAATTCGAATAGCGACGTGGCTGGTCTGCTCTTTGGCTACAGTGGGGGTCGGGGTAAGTATTCAAGCCACCACGGGGCTGAACCCGCTCTCCTTCATGGAAGGAACAAGATGGCCTTTGGCTCATATCATCCCGTTGTACCCCGCAGGATTTATGTTGTTCGGGCAATCTATTCTAGACCCGCTGCCACCTATTAACATTGTAGAAAATGGTAAGTTTGGGTCAAACTGGCACTGATCCCACACTTCATCGTAGCGGGGGTCGGGGTAAGTTATTCGGGTAGCCACGAAACTGATCATGCTCTCCACTGTGGGAGGGATAAAGCAACCTTTAGGCCTACCTTTCCCTATGGTATCCCGCAGGGAGGTAAGTTGTTCGGGTAGTCGGTTACTGAACCCATTCTCGCCTATTTAAGCTCGCGAGGAAGGTGAAAGCTTTTTCCTTCAGGTAGCTGAAGACTGACCCACACTCTGCCGTAAGATGGATAAGGCAACCTTTAGGCCTATCCTTCCCTCTGTTGCCATGCAGGGAGGTAATTCGGATAGCAATGTGGCTGATCCACTCATTAGTCGTGATGGGCGTCGGGGTAAGTTATTCGGGCCCCCTTGGGATTGGTCCTTCTCTCCCGGAAGAGAAGGCTAAGCCACCTTCTCACCTATCATCCTTCTTGGGGAGGTAGGTTGTTTGGACAGTTTATTTTGGACCCGCTCCCGCCCATTGATATCATAGGAAATGGTAAGTTTGGGTCAAATTGGCGCTGATCCCACACTTCATGGTGGCGGGGGCTGGGTAAGTTATTCGGGTAGTCGCGAAGATGATCCTGCTCTCTACTATGAGAGGGATAAGACAACCTTTAGGCATACCTTTCCTTATGGTATCTACGACGCCTCCAGTCTCCACTTGGAATTTAACGGTGACTGAATGTACGGGACATATAATGCAAGGCTACATACCCCTCATACATGATAGTTAAGATGCAATGCACCTAACATCTAGCAATATGCAATAAAAATCGAAGTGGAAAAATTCTTTTTCTATTTAATTATGCACGGTGGCAAAATAGAAGACACATGGTACATTAAGTGCAAATATCCGAAAGCTTTTATATAGCATAAGCACTTCAAAATAAGTTTGTATTTTCCAAAAGAACTCCCAAAAACATGGGACCATAACCAAAATAGAACTTGTCCACAAAAGATATTCATTGCCTTCTGGAGGAAAGAACTTAAGGTCCCATAGAGCTGATCCTACTTGGCCCTTCCTTGACTCAAAATCCTTCTCAGCTCCTCAAACAGCTTCATGATCTCGTGTAACACACCTGATGGGTAGTGTTTAGATAACTAGAAAATATGAGAGAAAATGTAAAGAAAATAGTCAGATTCGAGGTTGACCTAGCCTCCAAGAGAAAGAGAGAAAAGAGAATAGCAAAACATTTTCATTAATGATTATGGATCCTCATTTCAATAGCAACAGTGAGCATATATGCTAGAGCCTTGCAAAACTGAAAAAGGCCTCAACCTTGATAAAACATGACCCAAGACTAATAACTAACGGATTGGATAAAAGAAATAACAAGCTATCGGCCTAGCTACCCTGTAGCCCACTTCATTACATAACATAAGGGAAAACAAGAAGCTAAGTATACACCCAACTTGGCCTAAGCCCAGCCGAACCATTCCATTCATGGGTTGTGACATCTCGGCTAGAAACTGGTCAGCTGCGTCCATCCAGCCTATCTAAAGTGGATGGCTCCGAGGGATCCTTAGGGTGCTATGGGGCCTCCTTGAATGTCTTGGGAGTCGATCTCTAGTGTTTTCCCATCGGGGTTTTCTAAACTTGTTACAACTTCTACTATTCCAGGTGGGGAATGGAAAAGCCTGGAAAGAAAAGGCTAGACAGAAAAGCATTTTCAGTCGGGAAAGAAGATGATACGCATGCTGGGCAAGAAAGAAAAAGAAAAAAATAGACATGCAGCCAGCTTTTCGTAGAAGTGATCCATATGCGGAAAAGAGAAAAGCAAAAAGGTAACTACGTGATAATGAATTCTTCAGTATAAAAGGGAAGACACAAATGAAGTTTTGGGGCAATTAGAGTTAGGGAATTCAACCTTTTATTTCGTTCTTTAATCTTAGTTTCTTTGGGTTCTTCTAGTGAATAATTTCATTGTGTTTAATTTAAGAGGAGCGCTTCACAATGGTCAAGCTGCAAATCCCACAAAAATAGCCCTCCATTCATCTCAAGCCACGTAGGAAAAAACACTCTAAGAGAAATACACTCCACCACAGAGAACCAATTCGTATGTTCAATAGTGCTAGCCTGTTCCTCGCACCGTCCTCTGCCCTTCTCTTCGTCGCTGCTCTCTGTGCACTGCCTCAGTCTGATATCGACGCAAGCATCTCAGTTCGGTGCCGACGCCGACTCTACCATATTAGTCCAATGCATCTCTATCGCCGATCTCCCCCATCTCCATCTCCTCTCCATCAAAACCCAATCAAACCAAAAATCCACAAATCAAACCAAAATCAACCCACAATCAAACCATAATCCATTCAAAATCATAGTGAAAACCATCAAACACGTAATCTCAAATCATTTCTATCTCGTCTCCATCAAAACTCATTCAAACCAAAATCCACAATCAAACCAAAATCAACCCACAATCAAACCATAATCCATTCAAAGTCACAGTGAAACCATCACAAACTCGCAATCTTGGGTTGAGCTTCGACGAAGGGGGTGAGACTGATTTCCTTCAGGTTGAGCTTCGACCTAGGGGGTGCGATTCGGGGGTGCGTATGGTGCGAGGGACGAAAGCCTGTGTGCTGGACGAGGGACGAAGGGAGGTGCGAGGGACGAAGGGGGTTTTTGTTTGAAATCAGTTTTCTAATGTTTGCTGGTTTAAGATGGATACGGTGGAAGGCATACATGTAACTATATAAGTGGCAGGTTGTTTTTGTGTGAAAACCAGCTGGACCGGCCCTAAGGATTTCTCTTAATTTAATTGAGAGTTCAATTTATTTTAAGTTCATTTTATCTTGACAGTTTATTTTATTTGATAGATCATTTTCTTTGGAAGTTCAGATTTTTGGGTTGGAGAACGTAGTCTCCTTTTCCAACAATCTAGTTTATTCCTTACAATTCCTACTTTTATTTAATTTCAGTTTGATATTATTTATTTTTCCTGTACCTTTAATTCCTGCTTATTTCAATTAATGTTATTTATTTCCATGCACCTTTAATTCCAGTTCATTTAAATTATTGTCATTTATTTTTCTCGCACTTTTAATTCCAACATTTAAATTACTATTATTTATTTTTCTCGCACTTTTAATTCTTGCGATTTAAATTAATGTCAATTATTTTTCCCGAACTTTTAATTCCTGCAATTTAAATTAATGTAATTTATTTTTCTTGCTCCTTTAAATTTCAGTTTATTAATTCCAGCAATTTTAATTTACTGTCTTGCATTTTATTTTCTTACTTTTCATCTCTACACTCAAATCCAACAAACATGAATCTGGTTCAATTTTCATTGCACTCATCCATTCATTGTATATATCATCACTTTTATTTTAATTTTCTCTTTGTAAATATTTTCACCATTTTACACGAATTTGATTTTTAAGCACCTTTTCTGAGGAGACGATCTAGAAATTTATTCCTAATTATTACGCGATACTCTCCTACACTTGGGATAGCCTTTTTGCTGCTAATTTTTTAGCGAGTCAACCTCCAAAAACCGAAACTCCATTTTATCTTTCTTGCTTCTTCCACTTTTCACCTCTAGATCCAATGCATAGTTGACAAGTGTCAACTTGGCCTTCTTCCAAAAGACCAAAAATCCCTTTCCTGCCAAGTGGCGTGCTATGCTGAAAATATCTGGAAGTGCACAGAATCATAACAAGTAGTAAAGTGTTTTAAAGAAAACGGATGTCAAACCCACAGAGATTAATTATGCTATTGAGTTCTGAAATTTACTAAATTAATTACTATTTGAAAAATCAAAATTTAAAGAATAGATTATCTAAATTAAACTGAAGAAAAGAGCATTAAAATTAAGATTTTACAGATAATAAGAATAGATCTAGAACGTTTGATTTCACCTAGCGAATCCCACACAATTTATTCTTCCTTGTTATAGAATTCCAATTATCCCAAGTTGGTGATAAAAATTCCTTAACTATTCAATATTATCTCTCGAACAATACTAAAAATATATACAATTAATAACTTCATATCTTTATGTGAATTTAATTAATTGGAGATTCACTAAGGTCTTTAGATTTTTCTCAAAAATCACACTAATCGCGATAAAGTATCTCTACTTTTGCTCAACTAATGGTGCTTAATCTTAGAGCACTAATCACAAATCACCTCCCGGCCTCATTGCGATTCAATAGATCAATAATTAGCCAGAAATCTGCAAGCATTAAGAATAATGAATAAACACTCAATCATGAAAATATTAAAAATAAAATAACTTAGAATATAAATTGAGTGTTCAATGCTAGACTACATCAAAATTCTAGAAAATAAAATTAGCTTATAATGAAATTGAAAAGAAAAAGAATTAAAACTAGTGTTCTTCATTGGAGTCGATTAATGAAGCATGCGACTCTCGCCTCTACTCTCCAGATCTGCCTCTTGGAAAGAAACTTAAAGAATAATCTTTGGGTTATTGGACTCTAAAACCCAGATTCTCCTCTCCATTTCGTGCCAATAATATGCTTATATATGGTATAAAGAAACCCTAAGGTTTTTCTGATTTTTGCCTAACTTTTAGGACTTATCTTGGCAGCCACGTACGTGTTTTAGGATTCCAAATTTTAGAATCCTTATCAGAGACAAAGTTGTAACCCTTTAAGATATCTTTCCAAATCATTAAGAATCGTATCCATCCGAAATGTGAGTAGGAAGTTACGGTCAAAACACTAAAGTATGTTTAGGTTGTCATTAAACGCATTTTGAATTTGAATTTTTTGTGGACGTCTTCTGTGATTTTTTTTTTTTCTTTCTTCTTCTTCTAAATTACTCTCAAACCCCACAAAAAATATATTTATGCATTAAGACTTATTTTAAGCACAAACATAAGAAATAAATATTATTCTAAAACAACCTATAAAAATTAATACAATTGAAGGAAAACTGACATTTTTCATAAATAAAATAGTAATAAAAATCACACTTATCATGGCGCCTTCTCCTTGTAACTTGGGCCTTTCCAAAGCAAACACTCTATATGGGCCTATTCCCTTAGGCCAAATTGTAACACCCTGCTCCTTCCTTCCTTCCTTCTGACGTAAGCAGTTACATCAAATGCGATAGACAGCCCGCTCCTCCCCTCTAGTGTCTAAGAGTCCCGTTACACGTGCCAGATCCCGATGGCATGTTTTTAAAGATACTACGTGATTTCTAAAAGTTAGCTGTGTGTTTTAAAGTTGTGTATTTTAAATGGAAGATTCCTATTATTATTTAATTAAAGAATATTTTAAATAACTAAATTATAATATTTTTGAAGAGCTCCAAAAATATTATAATCGTGGGAATCATTTTATATAAATGATTCTAGTTATTTAAAATATTATGTGATCTAAATAATGATGGAATCTTTAATTAATTTAATAGTTTTACTCTTTTAAAGATTTTAAGTAAGACTTCATCATTTTATAAATGATGAGGGAATATTATTTTAAATAATATTCTTTCTTTATTCCTCTCAGTGCTTTTAATTAAATAAACGTTTACTTGTTTTTAAATCAGTGTTTAAGGGTCATCGTAGACCATTTTTATAGACTCCCAAAAGTCGGGTTTTAGTATAAAACCCTAGCCCCTATCTCTTTCTCCCTCACTTTTTCCTCCCCTTTCTCTCTCCTCCCTCTCGGCTTGCGACGTACGCAACTCCTCCCTCTCTCGTCCAAATGCTCCTGAGCCCAGCCCGACGCCGCCGTGCGCTGGTGAGCCTCACCGCCCACCCCACCGGCATCGCCTCCCTTCGGCGAGCCTTCCCATGCCGGCCTTGCTCCCTCATGCTCTCTCCTCTTCCTCCCTCGGCAGTGCAAGCCCGAACGGGCTTAGTAGCCACAGTGCCGCTGTGCGCCGCTCTCTGGCGCCACCACTCCCACGGCAGCCTCCCCTGCCACCGACCGGCCCCCTCCAGCGGCCTCAGCCCCTCCCATGCAGCCACCTTCCTCCACCATACATGAGCACAGCTCACCCACGCAAGGGTTCACTGTGCAGCCTCTTAGTGCCGCCGTGCGGGGCCATCTCGGCCACCGGCCACCACCACGAGACTCCTCAGGTCTCCCCCTTCCTCCTCCCATGAACCCACGGCCAGTAGGCCTCTCCTCCACCTCCCTGTGTCCCTCTCTCCACCGCATGGTTTTCTCCTCCCCCGCCGCCGTACGCTACCACACACGGCAAGTGACCGCCACCTTCAGCCTCCTCAGGCCACCACGAAGCCAACCCAACCTCCCATGGCCCTGATCTGCCACCCACGGCCCTGATCTGCCACCCACGGCCGCACACTCTCTCTCTCTCTCTCACGGCTTCTCCTCCCTCACAGTGCACGGCCACCACCACGGAGCACAGTGCCGACCACCACCGAGCCTCCACGGCTCCACTAGCAACCTCCCCTAGCCTAACCCAAGCTTAAACCACCACTTTATGTGGTGGGTAATCACTACACGTGATGGACAGTCACTGCACGTGATCGACCGCCACTGTACACGACAAGATCAGCAGCGATACACTCATTTCTAGCATCATCAAGGCCACCTTAGGCCCTTCCAAGACCACACCTGGCTATTCAAACGCCTTAACAGCTACTGTACGCGGTGTAGCCACCCTGTACGTTCCTCTGACGTTATCCACGGTGACGATCACGAGCGACGCACGGGTTATCTCGTCAATGGTATAACTCTCTATCCTTCGTTATTTATATTAGATGTTAGATGCATGCTAGTTGACTAGGTTGTGGACTGTGCTGCTAGTATTATAGGATTTGCTGTGTAGTGGCGATGTGATGTGATGTAGTGAAGTGTTGGGCGTAGTTGGGAAGTGTGTTATGTAGTGTTGTGGACTGTGCTGTGAAGTGTGGTGGTAGTGTATGTGCAGTAGTAGTGGCGTGGCCTAGTGCCGTGTAAGGAGTACACGTGGAGTGTACTCCGTGTTGAGAGATGATACACCGTATGGCGTGTGTGCCATAGCGGTGACGTGGTGGAGCGTCGTGTAAGGAGTACACATGGAGTGTACTCCGTGTTGAGAGACGACGCACCGTATGGCGTGTGTGCCATAACGGTGACGTGGCGTAGTGCCATGAATGGAGTACGCGAGAAATGTACTCCATGTTGGGAAACGATGCACCATACGGCATGTGTGCAGTATTGGTGATGTGGCGGAGTGTTGTGAATGGAGTACACGAGGAGGGTACTCCATTGTAGTGGAGTGACGCACCATATGGCGTGTGCCATAGTGGTGATGTGGCATAGTTTTGTGAAGGGAGTACATGAAGAGTGTACTCCATGAGGTGCAGCGATACACCGTATGGCGTGTCGTGAAGATAAAGGTGATTGCGTAGTTGATGGGCGAAGAGCTTGATGTATGGTGTCGGGAACTGTGGAACAGTGTCCCCAAGTGTGAGATATGGCCTGTAGTCCAAGGCGACGAGTGTCGCCATGTGACTGGCGTATGGCTAGAAATAAGTGCGAAGTGGCTAGAAGGTATCAAAGTAGCGCAACGAAAGCATGACTGGGCAACGTCACTAAGTGACGTGGTCGATTAAGAGGTCGTGCTTGCGATGGGTGAAGAGTTAGTGCAAGAGTGATGTAACGGGAATGTGACAAGGTGTCCAATGTGACGAGAGTACATAAGGAACCGTACTCGTGATGAGTGGGAAGTTGACGTATAGATGACATAGCGAAATATCAGAGGTGACGTGACAAGGTCACGGTGTAGCTTGGGAATGGTCTCGAGCTATATAGCTTGACGCAAGGTGGTGTGGTATGTGCAGTATTAGTGATATGGCTGTAGTCTACGGTGATGAGCGTCGCCGTGTAGTCGGCTTATGACCAGGAGTATGTGCTAAGTGGCCAAGAAGTATCAGAATAGTGCAGCGGAAGCATGATTGGGCAACGTCATGAAGTGACGTGGTCAATCATGAAGTCGTGCTGTGATGGGTTAGGATGTATGTGAGGTGACGTGACAGGGTAATGGTATAGCTTGGGATTTAGTCTCAAGCTATGTGGCGTGACGTAAGGTGTGTTTATGGACAGAGTCCCATCGTGTCAAGTGTTGGGATGAACTATAGTGAGGTACGACTAGCACGAAGAGTCGTGCTAGCCGGGTTATGAGAAGGTTGGTAACGGAGTATGGCGTTCGCCATACGAGTCCATGACCAATGTATTAAATGATGGTCTTAAGGGATAAAGGGGTAAGGTACGTGTGTTATCTGGTTAAACGCACGTGCCGGACAGATTCACCATATATAATGGGTAATCTGTCCTAAGCATGGTTACATGGTGCTTAAGCCTCAGAGTGGCTTGGAGCCATGTGATGTGTATGGATGGTCATGAAAAGTAAAGTGAGCTAAGATACATGAGGGTAATGATGAGGGTACTGTCTAAGAATGGGATGCATGACTTAGTTAGTCTAAGTCGTGCGTCAGAATGTGGTTAATAAGAAGAACGGGACAGGGGTCCTAGTGTCTTAATCCTAAGGGGAATCATAGATTTACCTTAGCGAGTAAGCACTCGAGGTAGAACGTAAGGTTGAAGGAAGTAGAGACCGTAATGGGTCTCCAAGGATTTTATCGTAGTAAGGGACGTAAAAGAGTACGGGATAGAAGGATAGCGTTCTATGTAAAATATAGCTCTATTTCTAGTTCAGTTATTTATGCACTAGATAGAGATTAACATTAAGGTTATGTATGCATGTAGGTTGCCATCTGACACGCGCATGAATGGACTGCATGGTATGAAGGTAGCATGGAGTCCAGGTAAGTGTTACATTCATGCTCTTCTAGAGTTTTCTAAAGTACGTAAGAAAAAGAAAGATGAATGGTTTTTCCATGAAAGATGCTTTAAGAAAGGACATGAAAGATGTTTTTAAAGAAAACATGTTAAGTATTGAAAGTATACGTATGTGCGGCCCCTCTATGAAGGTCCCTTTTTACGCACCCAAAAGTATTAATTGTATGCATGTGAATTGATGACTATACGTGTATCTATTGTACGTATTTTCTAAAGAAAAGAAAGGAAGCTTCGAGGGTCCTGCCCTGAGCTCCAGACCGATGCTTTAAGAAACGCGAAGAAAGTGTTTTAAAACTGGTCCTTGAGAAACGATGTTAAGATGCCCCTACGAACTGATGTTTTAAACGATGCCATGAAAGATGACGTTTAGGCCCATGCTTTTAAACGAAAAGAATGTTTTCTCATGAAAAGATGTTTTTCCATGAAAGCATGAAAAGAAAAGAAAAGAAAAGAATGAATGCTCATGCCTATGCAAATGAATGAATGAAAGCCTCAGCTCTTTAGAGCTGACATGAATGAATGAAAGAATGAATGGCATATGGCATAAATGAATGTATGAAAACACATAACGGCCATATGAATGAATGGAAAGGGGTACCCAATGAATGAATGGGCAGATTGCAATGCTGGGTAGTAGTATCTGGTAGTGCACCCAGTGCTACACCCTAACGGAAAGGGATTCCAACCCGTGGCCACTGGCGAATCCATTGGCCCAAAAGGCCGCTAATCCCAGCACGCGGGGTGTAACAACGTGCACCGGCCTATGTTTTTAAAGAAGGAAAACCCCGTCAGTAATGTTTTTAATGAAAGCATGTATGCATGTACATATAGTATGTATGAATGATGAATGCATGAATGAAAACCTATGTTGCTATATTTTAACGGTATGAAGTAACGCTTACTGAGTATTCGATTCATTTTAGTTTTTATGTGTGTCCCTCCCCCCACAGGAAGCTAAATGGGCAGTACGCCCAGGAGGGACACAGCCAAAAGAGAAAGAGCATGATGGTTTTAAATGTACGAAAATGCCTTTTTATTTTGAAGAATTTATATTTTTCACTCTAGACCTCTTTTATTATAAAAGCACTTTTTGTTTTATAACATAGAGTCTTGCACCTTGGGAAGGACAGTAAAAAGTTTTAAATTTGACGGTAATTCCCGTCGTATTTTCTAAAATATTTTTTAAAAAAAAAGTCCACCCCAAGGACGGGCATTACACAAATCTTTCTACCTCCTTTTGAAAGCTAACAAGCCTTAATCTAAGACATCCATATCCTATAAAAGAAAAGCAATTAGCCTAAGGGGCTCTTCCATACTTGACCAAAAATTCAAAGACACATCATCATCCATACAAAATGTAAATGCGATTCCTTACAAAAATTTGGGACGTCACAGTATCCCACATGGAGGCAAGTTGTTCTAGCAGTTTGATACTTAACCCTCTCCCACTCGTTGACGCTCACGAGAAAGGTAAGTCTTTGTCTTCAGGTAGTCAAGGACTAACCTGCACTCCTCCATGAGAGGGATAAGGTTATGTCATGTTTCTGAAATTAACCATTGAAATACAAAAACTTCTTTTATTAGGGCCCTCAACGGGTGCATGAGAACATATACATTTATGACAATAAACCGGCAACTCGTTTCCTTAGGAGTCTCGAAGGTGGTAAGAGCCAGGGCGATTTGTGGTGACAACCACGTAAGGGCCCTTCCATTGGGGGCCTAGCTTTCTCTCATCCCATGTTGTTGTTCCTGTCTCTTTGAGTACGAGATCTCCGACCCTGAATGTTCTCGGTTGAATGCGCTTGTTAAATCATCTCCGGGCCCTTCTTTTGTTGGCTGCTGTCTTATCATTGGACTCTTGCTCGAAGTGCTGAACTATGTAGGTGGGGATTTCGATCTCTATAGATGGCATTGCCTCGTGGTCGTATGTGAGGGTGAAGGGGGTTTTCCTGGTCGGTGTTTTCACCGTGACCTGGTAGGCCCACAAAACGGCGATGAGTTCTTCTGTCATGCCCCATTTCTATCGTCGAGCTGCTTCTTGAGCATTCCCATCAGCACTTTGTTGGTCGCCTCAACTTGCCTGTTAGACTGGGGATGTGCCAGGGATGAGTATCAGAACCTGACCCCCAATTCCTAGCACCAGTTGTGGCAGTGGTTGCATTGAAACTACCTCCTATTATCTGATATAATGCTGCGCAGGATGCCAAACCTGCAAACTACTGTCATCCATAGAAACCGTGTGATGTTGGTCACTGTGATGGTTACTAAGGCCTCGGCTTCGACCCACTTGGTGAAGTAGTCAACAGCCACCACCACAAATTTGACTCACCCTTTGCCTGGGGGAAGTGGGTTGATCAAGTCAATTCCCCATTGGCGAAAGGCCAAGGCGACGTGATTGACGTCAATTCCTGCAATGGGCAATGGGGCCTTCTGGCGTATTCTTGGAACTTTCAACACTTCCAGAAGTAGTCTTTGGCGTCCCGCAGGGCTTGAAGCCAATAATAGCCCGTGCTCATTACCTTTCCGGCTAATGCTTGTCCCTCTGAATGATTCCCACAAATCCCTTCATGTATTTTTGCTAACACGTTATGTGCTTCATCAGGGGAGATACACCTTAAAAGAGGCGCCAAGTGACCCTTCCAATATAGGAAACCCCCCGATCACTGTGTAGCGTGCAGCTCTATTTCTAATCTTCCTTGCCTCCTATTAGTCCTCAGATACCTCGTTGGTTTCCAAACATATGATTATGTCTCCCCCTAATTTGGTGCTCCGGGTCATATTTCCATTACCTTAATTCCCACAATAGGTACTTCCTCAATTCAGATCACTGTACTTTCTGGTAGGGGGAGTTCTCCTGTTCGAACGCAACACGAGCCAACTTGTCTTCCTTCTGATTTTCTGCCCTCAGCACTTGCTAAATTTGGACGTACTTGAAATGGGGGTGTTCGGCCTCTATCAGTGCTAGATATTTCTTTAAATTTTTGCTTTTTATAGAAAACTCCCCTTACACTTGATTCACCACTACCTGAGAATCGGCCCATACTTCAATCTCGGTGGCCCATACTTCATACTATGCCTCGTTATTCGTCGTTTTGAACGCCAATTTGATGGTGTAATTACATTCTTCTCCTTCAGATGCAACGATATGCACCCCTACTCCCCTTCTAGCTCGGCAAGACAAGCTGTCAACGAATACTTGCCAGGGTTTTACAGGTGGTGCATCATTGCTTTCTACTGGGAAACCAGTAAACTCAGTGACAAAGTCCGCTAACACTCGCCCCTTTATGGTGTTTCGTGATGCATGGTTGATGTCGAACTCATTTAATTCCACTGCCCATTTCATGAGCCGGCCTAAGGTGTCCGGTCATTGCAATACCTTTTTTAGAGGGGTTTCCGTAAGGACCCGCATTGGGTGAGCATGAAAGTATGGATGTAGCTTGCGTATAGTTACTACTAGCGCAAAGGCCAGCTACTCTATACGGGGGTGTCTCGCTTTGCCCCCCTAATACACCCTGCTGGTGTAGTAGACTGGCCTCTAAACCCCCCTTCCTTGCGTACCAGCACTGAGGAAGCTGCCTGAAGGGAGACTGGTAAGTACAGAGTCAGCGTTTCCCCACACCTTGGTTGGCTGAGGAGTGGTGGGCTCGTAAGATATATATTGACCACTTCGAATGCCTGGTTGCACCCGTCATTCCATGCTTTTACTTTCCGTAAGACTTTGAAGAATGGTAAGCATTTCTTAATAAATCTTGAAACGAATCTGTTGAGGGCGGCTATTCGCCCAACTAGCCTTTATACTTCATTTATGCTTCGAGGTGAGGACATGCTAAGGATGGCCTCCACCTTCTCAGGGATGGCCTCGATTTCACAATAGACACCATAAATCCTAAGAACTTCCCCGATCTGACACCGAATGCGCATTTTGCCAAATTCAACTTCATTCAGTACTATCATAGTATTGCGAAAGTCTCCCTTAAGTTGTTCAAGTGTTGTTTTAGGGTTCTACTTTTAACCAACAAGTCGTCCACGTAGACCCCCATGTTTCTCCCTATTTGGCCTTTGAACATATGGTTGACCAATCGTTGGTAGGTGGCTCCCGCATTCTTAAGCCAGAAGGGCATTGCCTTTTAACAATACAAACCTCAGTTGGTGATGAACAAAGTTTTCTCTTCATCCTCAGGGTTCATACATATTTGATTACACCCAGAGTAGCCATCCACAAAGATGAGCATGCGACAATGAGGTCAATGCTAGGAAGCAGGAAGTTGTCCTTCTTGCAAGCTTTGTTAAGGTCAATGAAGTTGATGCACATTCTCCATTTACCGCTTGGCTTCTTTATGAGCACTACATTAGACAACCATTCTGGGTAGTGAGCTCCTCGAATGAATCTCGTACTTAGTAGTTGGTCCACTTCCTTGGCTATGACAACGTTCTTTTCTGCACTAAAGCTTCGAAGTTTCTGCCTTACTCCTTTAGCCTTTGGGTCTACACTAAGGCTGTGTCGTATGACTTCGGGCGCTATTCCATGCATATCCCCATGGCTCCAAGCAAATACATCTTGATGCTCAACGAGAAGTTGCCGCATGGCTCTTCGAGCTTCAGGGGTCATTTCTCTACTAATTGTTACTCTGACTTCTGGCCAATCTGGGTCGAGAGTGCAAGCTCCAATGGTCTGATTGGTTCTACTTTTCGGAGCTCTTGCTCGTCTTAGACTTCACTTATGACCTCTGTACAGTTTGGAGCTAGCGGCAAGGTGCAGGCACCCTCGATAGGATACACCTTGCCTACCCCACCGTTCATTGGCATCTCCTTGCAGGCGGGTGTATAGCTTCCTTCTATTGCACCCTTCCCACTCCCATGTACTTGGCTCTCTGCCAGGTTTACTTCCATGCCATTGGTGGCATTGGAAAGCGAGTTGCCTAGAATGGGTTGCCTCCAGTGCCACTGTTAATGTCATATTTCGTACACCTTTGGGCCAAGCTCCAAAAACTTAGATCTTCCGAAATGGGCCTGCAAAAGACAAAGAATAGTGCAACTAGGAGAGGGCAGCCTTGGGGCTGGAAAACCTCCAATACTAAAGTTAGTAAATATTCTTGTAAGTTTGTAAATAAATAAAAGAGTCTAGGGATCAAAGAGCTTTTTTCATACATGGAACTAGCTATTTATACCATGGGTTACGAGGGGTGCAGATCTTTTTTGTCTTCACAAAGTTTGTGTCTCCCTTCTGTTTATGTTGTCAGAATCCTTTAATGTGGCGTGGCTATGCAATGACACTATAAATGAGGCGTGTAGCTTGATAGTGGTGTCATTAATGCGGTATGGTTTCCTGGCTTTCTATCTATACCTCTATACCTTGTGAGCCGTTGAGGGTTTGATGTCGACGGATTGAGGGTCGTCCGCATTTCCCGCCGTGCTCTGTACAGGTTTTTGTGCTCTAAGTGCGACTACAGACTGTCAGGCTAACCTGTCTTGTCAACTACTCAACTCCATTTTCTGGTAGAGGTTTTGCCCCTATGCTGACTTGGTGGCCTTTGGGCCAAGGCCTAGTGGGCTTTGTGAAGTGGGGAAAATCCCCTTATAGGCTTGTTGGCTTTCTCTCTTCGGATTTGCATATTTGTTGTTCCTTGTATTGTTTTGTGAAAAAATGTTTTTTTCATGGGGTTTTAGCTTTCTGGCATTTTTTTTTTCATGGCATTAAATGTTCATTTGTATGTTCTGGATTTGCATGTTATCATGTTTTTGTAAATTTTCTGAAAAAATAAATTTTTTACATAGGCTTCTTCTTGGCTTTCTTTGCTCAGATTTGCAGATATGTTGTTCGTTTGTGTGTTTTGCTTTTGCATGCTGTGAGTTTTTTGTATTTTTTGTGAAAAAAATGTATGTTTTCATGGGTTTAAGATTTTCGGTGTTGGGTCTTTTTTTTTCATGCCGTTAAAATCTGGTTTTAACATTTTGCATGGGTTTTTTGTTTTCTGTGGTTTGTTGATCTGGGTTTTTCATAGTTTTTTTTCCTTGTCATTTTGTTTTTTATCAACTGGGCTATAGCTTTTTTTTTTTTTTTGCCTGTGTGATTATAGATTTTTGAGAAAAATATAATTTTTTTTTTAATAATACAGTGTTCTATTTGTTTTTTACTCGGGAGAGAGAAAAAAATATTTAAATAAATTAAGGCTTATCGCGAAGGTGAAGTTTGCCCATCTCTGACTTCATTTCATGGTTACAGCAAGAAATAACTAATTGCATTTGGTGCTAGCTAGAAGCAAGTTTTGAAAGTGTGCTGGATGATTTATTTATTTTATTCTGTTTTTTGCTTTTGTTATTTACATATTTATGAAAAAGTTGAATTTTTTTTCATTTGTTTTTTTTATCAACTCAGTTTTAGCTTCTTTTGGTTGTGTGATTTATGGATTTGTGACAAAATACAATTTTTGTTTATAATCTAGTGTTGTTTTCTTTTTCCTTTCATTTTGTAACTTGTGGCACTCTATCTGTGTCATTAAGATCAGATTAATGACATGTTTGAATCAAATTTACACTTGCAATCTTGTCTTTGCATTTTTACTGTAAACTTAATTTTTCTTGGTATACATAGAATTTTTATCAAATTTGTTATATAAAGTTTGAATTTTACTATGTATAAATTTTTAAAGTTTCTGATTTTTTTAATTTTGCTTCATTTATTTTTTATCCAGTTGCTCACAGTTCTTTTTTTTATTTTTATTTTTTTTTAAGTCATCATGTTGCTTTTTTTTTTTTTTTTTTTTATATTATATTTTAATTGACGCACTTCATTTGTTTGGTTGTTTCATTTGTTTTTGGTGTTTTTAATTCGTGTGCTTCATTGATTTGGTTTTTCCAAGAAATTTGGGTTGTGCTCCCGCTCCTTTGGTTTGATTTCTCAAACCAAAAGAATGGGATCAAAGCCCAAATTTGCTGGAAAAAAAATAAATATTTAACAGTTTCAAGTTTATAGTTTGAATTTCTGATTTTATTTTATTACTTCATACTCTTATGGCACAAGATTTTTTGCTTTTCAGATTTTTCGTTTCAGATTGGTATTTCCTAAACTTTCTCAGTGTGTATAAATATCATGTAGTTGCGTATATCATTTTATCTTTGTGTTTTGTATAGATATTTGTATTTTTTTTTTTTTAACTTATGCTTTTGTAATGACTTTGCGTTATTCATCTAATATGTAACACCCCGTATTTTAGTGTATTTTAATGAAGGATTATTTTAATTAATTTAATGATTGATTCTCTAGTTTTAGTATTTTGGGAGTTTTAAAATTATTATT
>QEOT01009643.1:0-20049 GCA_003123785.1 Pterocarya stenoptera
CTTGGTTGCATAAATAGCTTGAAACCTTGGATGAGATTAAGAGGTCAGAGGGGGTCGGCAACGAGCCTTGACCTTAGATTTATTGGTAACTTTTATCATAAATCGGTCATCTTGTGTAAGGTAGAATAAACGTTCGCTCTTTCAGGGGAAGACAACTCCCTAAGTATGTCGCTTCCACAAATAGCAAGTATGTAATCAACTGAATCTATTGCAAACAATTCCCTCAAATGCCTAGATACCAAACAAATAGGTTACCACCATTTGATAGGAAAGTCAACAAATATACAAGCTCACAAATAGGTTTCCAGCATAGTACTTTCATGGACAATGATATGATTTGTTTATAATATACTGTCAAACTCAAATTACTCAAGTTCAAAACACATAGCACACATTGTCTTCAAACTTGGTTGTATAAAACATGACACTAAGACTCACAACATCTTAGCATTCCCCATTTTGGCACACCCACACCCATGCACACATAGAGCACTCTGGCACCTAATGCTCACTCTTTTTACACATCGACCCACATGTTGCTTACAAATGTACACTTTGCTCGCAGCTTGCATTCACTTCTACTCTAGCTCTCCCTTTATAGCTGTTTAACTCGATCGTTCAGCAATTCTCATCCACACACCGAGTTGGTTAACTAGAAGCTTCAAGATATTATCAATTATAGGAGGCTTACAGAGATTTGATGTAATACTAAGATTTTCTAGGAAATTTGGCTAAGGTAGTAGATGACATTTCTAGAAAAGGTAAAGTTCCTATCTTTTTTAACATAGGGTTCCAAAACATACTATATGGTCTTCCTTTGCTGCTGATGATTTTAGATCAATCGTATTGCCCGAGCATACTTCTCTCATTACAAGCCCTGAACTCCAAAAGTTTATAATTGAATAACACAAAGAACTCCATAAAAGCAGAGCAATAACTTCTATTTTGAGGGAGAAATAGAAGAAAATGAAAGAAAGAAGAAAGTTTACCGCAGGTGGCTTGGTGAACTTGGACAAGACATAAAGAGAAAGAGAGAGAGAGAGAGAGAGAGAGAGAGAGAGAGAGAGAGAGAGAGAGAGAGAGAAGAAAACAATGTGGGAGAATGAGAGAAAAGAAGAAAGCTTACCGTAATGGTTGGTCGGACAAACAAAGGTGGTGCTTGGAGCATCGGCAATGGAAAGAGAGGGAGAGAGTGTGTGTGTGTAACGCCACGGTCCCGAAGGTCCAGAGAGTTAGCTCTTGTAACCTAAAACCATCTCCCATAACATACTTATATACTCCAAATTTTTCATAAAATATAAATTCATTTAGTCAAAATCAAAAATATATGTTCCTCCACCAAGACGGTGGACACCAAATAAACACCTCAATGAAATAAATTATAATCTCCACAATGACTCGAAAATATCCATGACCCAAAATATCTAAATAAAATAAAATAATTTCTCTACTAAATAAAAGTCTCCAATAAATACTTGTTCCCTTTGGCATTTATTCATTTACGATCATCAAACCTTGTTAATACTTCTTACTTTTGACTTCTAGTTGAGGCATCAAAATTATCAAAAAATATTGTGGAGATAAAGGGTGAGTTATCAACAACTTAGTAAGCAAATAACACATACTAGTATGTAAAAATGAGCATTTACAGAGTTTAGGGTGCAAAACAAAATATTTTTATTTTCAGAATGCATAATTAGAATATATTATAAAGAATATCAGAGCGAAAGTTTAAGAATATTCTTATTAAAAATTCATGTGGCATAATAAACTGAGACATCATATCAGAACAAAATTCTATGTTTAACTCCTGTGGTAGAGTTCTACAAACCCCAACGGCCAACTGAGTAGAAATAGAAATGTGAAATCTTCCCCTTATCATTCTCGAAGTCTCGAGTGTGCACACAGGAAAGATCACACAGAAAAGCACTTTGCTTCCAAAGTAGGTGCACCAAAAATAGAAAAATTGGTACCAACCTGAACAAAGGCAACAGTTTTACACCTGGGGTAAGGTTATAATAGAAACAGAATGTCATGCTAGAGGTTTTTAGAAAGAGAAATTCTATTTGCAATCCCCACTTGGGGACTGCATGTGCAGATCCTTTATTAAATGAGAAAAATCATCATTTTAGAAGGGATATTTTTGTAATTTTAAAAAAATTTTAAGATAAATTTGGCTAGGCTTGTATTGCATTCCTCAAATGGGGACTATATGTAGCATTGCTCTTTTAAAAATCATATCATATTATATCAGAGTACGAAACAGATTCGGCTTATCTTTTTATAATCATGTATAAAATTTCATATTCTTTCTTTTTGCACAGTTCAGAAATAGAATGAAAAAATAGCTCATGCCTACACCAGTCATGTCAGAAAATACTTTCTCTTGTTAAACGGAATTTCATGTGAATACAAACAGAATGATTGAGGTTGTTTTCAAGTTTTTCTTTTCATAACAAAACATGTATATTTTTCATAAAATCAATCCCAGTACAATCGTTTTATGAAAAGTTTAGCATATGAAGCCCCTTACCTGCACCTTTTAACTTTTCTAAATTTCTTCACAACAGTGCTAAACAAAATTCAATCGTCATCTATAAAATAGACACGTAAGTTACTTAGATCTCTAATAAAAAATGTATTTTGATATCCAAGCCTAAATTATTCAAATAACCTATTTTTGAACACTTTAAATTTTGTTCGAACAACACAAAATTTGGAGGGAATTGTTCCCACATTTTTGTAGAGCGAACCTTTTCAGAGATGAACTATTTCATCCTTAAATATACCATTCGAACACAAAAATGGTTGTTTGAACCATATTTTTAACAAATACAGTTTTTTAGACGAAATTCAAATTTCGTCTCAAAAAATTACTTTTAGAGACGAAAATAAATTCATCTCTAAAGAATTTTGTCTCTAAAAATCAAATTTGTTGCAGTGTCTCAAACATCACTTAAATTTAAAACACGTTTCAATTTTAAATATTCAAAATTTTCATGTAATCAATATCCAAACATAAAAGCGAACACAACTTTTACAACTTCAAAACAAGACAAAAATTAATATAACCTTTCAAACTTCAAAATAAAAATAATATTAAAAATCTTAACTCAAACTATTTCATTATTGTTCACAGACCATCTCACTACTATTTACAATTATTTACAAAATTCTGAAGTACTTCAAATGTCCAAACGAGCCCTAAATTAATTTGATCATTTAATTCTCATTTTAACATAACTGATCCCTTTGTGTTTAAACAAAAGGAGGTCAAACTAAAAGATCTTATGCGTGCAAGCATGCATGATCATGCGGAGGCCCTTCTAAACGAAGGTAGTCATACATGACTCCTTGAAAAGGACTTCTCCTCCTTGACTGTGTGAGATAGATCCTATTGGTTCCTTCTCGCAATAGATTGCTTGGTACCTCAATGTTGTACAACCGATATAATCCATGAATTCCGTGTCTTGCTATCGCATTATCCCTTCCTATGAGTCCCGTTGAGAAGTGTGCACGTTGCAGACTCAGGTCATTGAACCGAACCTTGCAACGAAGTCATGAGAATATCAACAGAGAAGACAATAGAAATGAAAACTGCATGCATGCATGATGATATTTGTTTGGAGTAAAACGTACTATATGGTAGGAAAAGTACTTCTATTTTTCTATGCAAAATGAAGAAGCATTCTTAATTGCGTTTGGCTTCTGTATATATGTACCTGTATTTCAGCAACATGGGCAGACGCCAATGCCAACTGGAGTGTGTAGTTTCCGTCGTTGGTGGCATTTTCTAGTTCAAATTTGATCTGCCATGTTGTTCCTTCGTATGTTTGATTATTTAGTTTCCTACAATTAATTCGACATTAGAACCATTTAAAATTACAATAAATCTTATATTCTTATCGCCCTCAGGCCATCTGAAGATCTTTCTCTCCCTGATCAGGGTTTCGGATCGTCTGAAATTTCAATTTCTAGGTTATCGCTTGTTGTTTTCGCTGTTGAGTTTAGTTTAATTTTTCAACTTTTCGAACGTTCGTAAGTAATTGTGTTTGTGTGCTCTTTCAATTAAATCTCAACGTTGAAACTTTCCCTGCAATGAATTGGCCGGCCGGGCCACCTTTGTTTCTTTCCTTGGGGGAAAATCTGCATAAATGCTTGATGCTTGCGACTAAAAGCTCGTTATGTTCTAAAACTTACTTTATGTATGAATCTCGTAATTAAACATGATAGGTTAGTGTCACTACAAAAAAAATTATTTATTTTCAGTCAAAATTAGTTTATTCTCTTAATAAATTATATATAGTCATTTTCACTAGAAATAACTTGTCATAAATATTAATTTTTCTTAAATTGTGCTTCAAATAATGGAGGCAATGAATAATAAGTGCGTACCTTGTAACGTGGGCGTAGAACCAATCTTTACGATAATTGCTAATATTAACAGTATAAATGAGATCCTGATCATCCTGATATAAATCTGCATACCGATCCCATAAGCCATATTGCCTATACCTGCAAATTAAAATTATTCAAATGGAAATAAATATTTATTTAAAGATTGTAGCATCGATATTCAACATGTGGCTAGCTGACGTTGGTGTGACTAACTTTTCTGAGTGATTGAACAATCGGTTTGTGAGCGTTGGCTTTGGGTCTGGTATAAAGAACTCAGCAGCGGTCCGGTCAGGAATGCCAATTTCCCATAGAGTCGGACCATTTCTCGGAGGCCTATACACAACCACACCCAATTCCACTTTCGAGCCTACAATATTATTGGATGTCAGCCAACTCTGAAAAATTCTATTTCCAAACTTATTTATTAATAAATCAAATATATTAAATTAGAACAGAGTTATTATATATATATATATAATATACCTGCTTTAATAGTAATTTGCATGTCATTTTTGTAATCTCCAATCACACCAGGGACCCATGCATACAAGTTGTAGTCTCCTGGTCGGACGTTTTTAATTACGAAACGTCCCTCGTCGTCAGCTTGGGTCCAGAATTGGTAACCCTAAAAGAAAACATAAACAAAGAATTGGACAAATTTTATAGGTGATTAGTGTCTAATTAATTCATCACCCTTTACTATTAGAAGGGAAAACCATAAAGAAATTATTATACCTTGCTTTCTATTTGCCATGAGCCGACCTCTCCAGGAGCAGCCAAACCCACGTAAGCAGATTTTGCCCTCATTAACTTCTCATCAGTGATGTACCTAATAAATAAACCATGTTAAGTAAAAGAGAATTTTGATTTTCATCGTGATTATATATATACTTAGTGACGGCATGTATGGGATATATTTAAAGTAATTGACAGATAAAACTATATACTTAGAAATATGCTTTCTCGCTCTGACTTATAAAATGGTCTTGTGCATTGTGGGTACGTATATAGTGTTATTTGAAGATGCATGTGATCATCTGCATGCAATAAAAAACCATGCAAATAGACAATCAAGGAATGCTGCATGCATGCATGCATGCACGTTCACGCTCGTACCGATCATCGACTTGCAATTGACCCACAACTGTTCCCCGTTGGTCAGCAGAAGGGAAGTCTTCCGACTTAGTGAAATTGTATGGCCAGCTATTGACTTCACGCAACATCTAATTAAAAAAAGAAACAAATTAACCAGTAATTAATAATTGTATAAAATGGAGATCATAAAATTCGAATTAATTACGGATCAGAAAGGTCCACTTAATTAATTAGCTTAATTCATAAATAAATAAATAATATATATACCTGCTGTTTAGCTTCGCCCCAGAGTCTCTCACGAGTTTTGGTGGAACCGGAGTTGAGATAGACAAATACAGGGCCAAAAACTTTTTGCCATGGCTCTCCGTCTTCAAATCTCATGTGTAGGTCCCTACCAGTATAATGAGTGCTCATGAACATCTGAACCATGGACAAACAAGGTCAGTACTTTATATATATAATATATGATGACTACTAGCTAGTCTTATGATAATTTATTTATATAATTTTAAAGTGTGTAAATTATGCATAAAAAATCATCTTAAATTCATAAAAATAAAAATAAAAAATAAATCACTTTTTTTCATGACGTAGAAAACAACTAAGCAAGGATGGTGCTACACCTATACAGAGGATGTAGCGACAGTCTCCATTTGGCCTTTTTTTTTTTTTTTTTCGTACAATTTTTTTATATCCTTAAACTTTTTTTATAAAATTTTATAATATTATTAAAATAATACTTCCTTAATCACTAAATAAAATAAAATAAAAGATATGGAAAAAAATTGTCTCGGACCACCTCGATTACGCAATTCTAAAACAGTATATATGATTATTCGACAATATTTCCCGCGTGAACTGTAGACGTCGTTGCATGAGTCCCGTATGCCTATGCATGAGAGCTCATTGCATACATAAATCTTGCGCGCCCCATATATATGCAATATATTTTCTACTGTGGGTGTGAATTATAAGCTAGGATATTGCAGATCACGGGGATTAGATAAACTTACAGATAGCAGAGTAGGGCCCACATGGCCAGTGAGATCTTGTTTGATGGGCCCCGCTGTACGGAACTCGTTACTGGGTGTAATGATCCAAAATCCAACAGGTGGGGCAACCGACATCCACCCATGAACCCTAATATCTTTATCTTCCATCGAGTACTGGTACTTGTCATCCACCTTCGTGCATGCATGACCCAATCAAGACGACGACAACAATAATAATAATAATTACTATTTATTATAAGAATAATACTATTCATCATCCAAATTTCTAATAGACACATGATAATTTTAAGACTTGTTAGATCGAATTAATAGAAATACAACTTTTTGCAACCAATTAATAGATAATCTAATAATTATTAACTTTGAAATATATATATATTTATATAGGATCATCATCTTCAGGGTTAAAAATGATTTAAGAGTACCTCTCCTCTTAGTTCAGGATTGGAGGTCGTATTGGTTAAAAGAACAGCTTCCGGGTAGGCAAGGGGTTGACCTCTTTTGCGATCTACCGACGTTGGCATGATCCTCCGCTTCTCGTCCGATATTGCCATGTAGTGAAAACTAATAACTGATATCCATTAATACCTTAACAACAATATATATTTTAAGTAGTTTTATATATCAAGAGCTTAAAACACGTATATATGTCATGTACTTGCGTGTGTGACTATATATAACAAAATTTAATATTTTTTATATTGGATAATGAACAAGACAAATTATATAATTACGTACTTGTCCTGTTCCAGCTTGTAAACAGCCCTAATCTGACCCAGAAACAAAGCCGGCCATCCCTTAAGGCGCTCAAATATAGCGTATGAATAATATCCTGAAATTCCACGTCGAAATATGTACCTGATCAAAAGTTAAAAGTACTTGATGTTAATTATAAATTAGAATTAATAATTCTGGTTCCAAATTAGTTAATTTATGAATTAAGCAAAAAGATGATCGATCGGCATGCATGCATGCACGTGAACGTACCTTCTGTCTACATTTAAGGGAATATTTGTCTTTACGTGGAGCGAATTAGAAGCATCCCATGTTTTAGTAAATGAAAGCTCGACTTGGTCTTTGGTCTCAGTTATAATTGTGAAGTTTGTTGCTGCCAATCTTTTGCATAGTTTTAGTTAGGGATCAAAAGTAATACGTACATATTAATTATATCAAATCATGATGAACCTTTAATTTTGGAGAGGGAGTTTATAAATTACCTCCAGGCGTTACCACCGGGACCTCCTGGCTGCTTCCAAACTACATCCCAATACCTATAAGTGATCATGATTAATGATTGTAAGAAATATATCGATATTAATCATGTAGCTAAGTGATCATGTACGTAGTCTCAACAACTTAAAATATACAGATTTTAATCTGAATTATCAGTACATTTTAATCTGCAATATTGTAAACTTTTCAATAATTTGCTTCTAAAGCTATCAAGTTTTGCTACAATTTTCACCATTAATTAAGATTTATTTTAGAAATTTAGGGTACAAAGATAAATTAAAGAAATAATAATAGTCGCAGTGCATGGACGTAGTTACGTACCCTCTATTCTCCCATCTATTATGATTTTCGAGTAAGTTATCTATACCACCATACTTAATTCCAACAACATCACCCGCCGGCCTGGACAAATTGACTTGCATCAGCCCATTATCCACCACTACCTGATGAAAATTAACATTAAAATATAGGCTTTTTTTTTTTTTTTTTTTAAAAGTGGGTTGTAAATTATGAATGACGCATGCATGCATTTAATGGAGATTTATAAATTTGTTCGTGAAAGGGGTTAATTACTGAAACTTGCATGAATATTCATGAATGCTTTGTTTTGTTTTGTTTAATTTATTTTTATTTCCTTTTGTAATTAAGGTAAAAACAATTAATATATCTGTATTCTATATATAATAAAAGAGGCTATAGCCTCATGGAGTAGTAACTTTTGTTTGAGTTTACACTTAGGTTTTTTACCTCATTTGCATAATTACGTTT
Organism: Pterocarya stenoptera; assembly: GCA_003123785.1. Taxonomy (NCBI): domain Eukaryota; kingdom Viridiplantae; phylum Streptophyta; class Magnoliopsida; order Fagales; family Juglandaceae; genus Pterocarya; species Pterocarya stenoptera. Next base: position 8,508 of record QEOT01009643.1, read on the forward strand.
TTATCTTCTATATTAAAAATAAAATAAAATTTTCTATTATTATAATATTAATTAGAATATAATAATGATAATAATTAAATATTAATAATTTATTAAAAATCTAAATTAAAAATTTTGGATTATTAAACTTTTGTGCAACAAATTAACAACTTAATTAGGATATTTTTTATATTTCTTCTTGGATTTAAAAATAACAGTATTTGCATATGTAATATTATTTGACAAAAAAACAACAACTACCTTTATATTATTTTTCATAGTAATTCATAAAAATAAATCATAGTCATTGGACTAATAATATATATCTTCATTTTAGAAAATTCAATTATTATTTTTACGTACAAGTTTATATATGCATCAATTTATAAGTGGCCTTTAATTTATCATATTCATTGCTAAATCCATATAGTTTTTTGAAATAATAAAAAATAATATTATTTTATTTTTTTCAGTTTATTAGTTTTAAACTAATATTATTTTCATTTGAGAAAAAAATTATAATTTTTTTAATTTAATTAATAGTCTATTTTTATGTTTTCTCATTCCAATAACAATTATATCCATGTAGTCTTACGAAAAAATTAAAAATATTATTATTTTATTTTTTCATTTAATATTATTATCATTATTATTTCTAATTAGTCTTATAAGGATTCAAGTAAATTAGCATGTCTCATTATGATTTCAATATAATGAGTTTAAACATTTGATTTGTTATGTGTTCAATAATTTTAGATTTTCCGTTTCCTTCATTTCTTTTCAAGTATAATTATATTCATTTGTAAAATTTGTTGTATAGATTTATGATTATTTTTACATTTATCATATTTGTTGTTCTAATTGATACGCATCTTAAATTTATATTTACAGAAAATACGTGCCCTGCACTCAAGCTCTACCAGCTGGTATGTATATATATGTATGGAAAATGATATTTAACGCCACGGATTTGCCCTCTCAAAGTTATCGTTCGGGTATTTTATTTATTTATTTTTTCTTCATGGTTAAGGATGTTTAACAAATATTTGAAAGAAAATGAAAAAATAAAAGTACAATTTGTATTAATGGTGACTTTGAGAGAGCAAATTCATGAGGCTAAATGACAACATATATATATATATAGGACCATGCTACAGTCACTGACAATTCCCATTGAGAATTCTTACCGAACGGTAGCGAGTGTTAAACATTTAAAAAAAAAAATCACAAAGTAATTACAAAACACTTTTTTAAACATTAAGTCAAAAAATAAATACAAAAACAATTGGTAGCATGCGCAAGTGTTGGTAGCTAGGATTCCTTGGTGGGAATATCATTTCACATATATATATATATATATATATATATATATATATATATATATATATATATATATATATATATATATATATATATATATATATATATATATATATATATATATATATATATATATATATATATATATATATATATATATATATATATATATATATATATATATATATATATATATATATATATATATATATATATATATATATATATATATATATATATATATATATATATATATATATATATATATATATATATATATATATATATATATATATATATATATATATATATATATATATATATTTGGACAATTCTAGGGTGCACCCCATACAAATATGCACACGCCAGTGCAAATGTCTTTTTTTTTTTTTTTTCTTTCTTTTATCGTTTAAGCATTTTTTAAAGATATTTAACCATTAAGAAAAAATAAGAAAATTAGTATAAATTCACTAATATTCATTTCCTTAACTATTAAGAAAAAATTTTTAAAAAATAAAATATATGAATAGACACATGATGATCATGATTTAATGAACACATTTAAGAGTCATACTAATATTTTCCTATATATATATGCGCGCGCTCATTTACAGAAACATGTCATATTGTATTAATTAATTACTCAAATTATATATGTAGGGGTAGTAGAATGCATTTACCTGCAGGTCGTCGTATGTATGTAGCTCCACATCATGATCATCATCAACCTTAGATTCTTGGGCGGCGTTGACGTTTAATAGAAATCCCCTGCATTAATTACGTACACACAGTACATCACACACGCTCTCACACATGTATATTATTAAATAAAATACACTGTAATTATAAAGTAGGAAATTATTAATTAGGCAAGGCTGAGATCAACTCATGAAATGTATCGTCGATCAGTACTTCACTGACCGCAAAATTTTATTGTTTTAATTTTTTAGTTCGTACCATTTTGTGAAACCTTTTGTGATATATATTTGTACATGCATATATATATATAATTAATCTTGTTCATGTACGCGATGTTTCTATTATTTATACTGGCGTACGTAGATCTATACCAATTTTTTTCTGCCCATGAACCAAAATTCTCATAGTAAATGCTAAAATTGCTCTGATATTTTTCTTTGCGTAAATATCTAAATAACGAACCAACATATTGCACCTACATATATATATATATACATGTATATTCAATTTGAATTGGCATTTTCCTCATCATCATGATTTTCTCCATATATCTCAAACTGCAGCTTGGTTTAGTTGTTTCAGGGACACATGATCCCCCGAACCCCCTCCCTAATTACAACTAATTACAACAGTACTGTTGTCACCCTAATTAAACTATACAACCGTTAGATCAATTTATAACGTATTAATTAATATTGTCATGTCGAAATGAGTAGTACTACTGATCCTATCAACTTTCTAACTCATATAAACATGATCAGTTTAATTACATGCGTTCTTGGAAATCTATATTCCCATGCAAAGATCATATTCATGATGAGACTGTGAATTCCGAAATGAAAATTAGATTTCTTTAACCAATTAAACACCACATAATGAAGGAGATAAAGATTCTGCGTGACATAGCTTCCTTCCTAATTGATCTCTCCCTCTGATCTAATCTATATTGACACACTGCATGCATCATGCTTGGATCGAGAACCAGGGTGCAGAACCAGGGAAAGCGCAAAATATAATTAAGGAAAAAGAACCTTAGTGGTGTCTTCTCAGCACAGACAAGAAGCAAGATCAGGTACACCAGCAAAATCACTCGATTCATTCCTAAGCACCCAACAAGCTGCGAACCCCATAATTGCTGCCTACTCCAATTTGTCTTTTCCATACTGATCATCTGGAATTAAGTTAATATTCATTAGAACAAATTTATAAGGTAAAACCTACGAAATGCTTTTTGGAATAGAAAAATTATACAACAGAAATAGATGAAAAATATAGAAATGGTAAATACCCAGAAAAATAAAAACTCCTCCAGAAGAACAAGAAAAGAGATACAATGATGATAAGTTTTTCTAAGAAGGAGGATTCACCTGTGATAGATAGATGTCCAATATATATACATTTTGATATTATCTTGTTCTTAATTGTCAGGAGCCAGCTTGATAGCTGAATTTGAAAAAATGAAGATCATGCAGATCAATCGTGCGTAATAGTTATCAAGTACACGGCGTTTAAGTAATTAATGGCATTTAAATAACTGCACACGAGGAAGGGCCGCGGCTTATATATAAATAAATATATATATATATATATCATGTTGGTCCTATCTGATTACTACAAAACATCATATATTTTTGGTCATAGAATAACTGAACAATGTCTATGATCGCGAGGCTACCAAAGACAGGATTTTTGTCTGTTTTTCATTTAGGAAGTAGTAAGCACGATCCCCAACAACCGCCATAATTTGTGCCAATAAACGTGTTATTAATTAATTTTATGTAATTTTGAGAGAGATTGATAGACGTGGATGGAGGATCTTGATTCAGCAGCTAGCTCTTGTGACGATCATCATCTTCGATCCCATGATCATATATAGTCAAAGAATTATATATCTACAAGTTTATCCCATGATGATCGGAGTTAGCTCTCTTTCAATTTCTGATCTCGTCCATTCTCCATCTTCTCTATTAGTACCTAGTAAAGATCTTGTCCTTGTTCTCTAGATCTACAACAAAACTCCACTCGATTGCATCAATATTACATGTTCAAACAAATGTTCTATATAACTATTTGAATGAAATCATATACTGTTTGATAGAAATAATACCCATATGAACGTTTGGACCAACTAGCATAATCTTTGAAAGAGTGCAATATATAGAAGAATTCTCAACATCAGTTCTTTTACTTATGGGATATGGTAAGATCATTCAAACGACAAAATATGTAATCGTACATAAACTAAATCGGTTGAACATAACATACACAACTGGAACATGGATACATTTGAACAAACTACTTTGCATTTTCTTGTTCGAATGGTTACGTTTGGTTCAAATAGAAGAATTTCCCTTCAAACAATATTTAGGAAAGAAATGGTTTCGTCCCAAAAAAGGTCTTGTTGCGACTCTAAAATTGTCGGTCGAATTATCATGGGAACAAAAACTCTTTTTTGACAAAATTCACGCTTTCCAAAAAATGTTCTCTGTTATAGTAATCTTAGAGATCATCATTTGAAAGATTAACAAAATTTTATTTATTTTTGCTTATAAATACGAATTGGGGATCTTCACGGTTGCTTTCTAGTCAAGTCAAAAGTAGTGCAGTAGTACCGAACTACAACACCAAGCCTTCGTAAAATATTGGAGAAGATTCAGTACACCCCCTTCATTTTAGAAGTTTTCCTAGCTTTTAATATAATGATGATAGAAATTGAGTGTTTTACAAATTAACTATATGATCATGTACACTTTATTTTTCTACTATATATAGCTGGAATTTCATCTATGAAAAACGATAACCTAAATCACTGCTGACTTTAATTTTTTCAAGTTAATTCGTATGATTTGGGGCGAAGACGTAGAAAACAGAAAAATCTACGCACTGGTGGCGGGTAGCGCCAACCCTACTCAGAGACAATAGAGCTTACATAAAGTCATGAACAAATCACCAAATCAATTATCCAAAGCAACGTCATTATAAATATAAGTTAACTTTCTGAGTAGGAATTTACTACTACTTACAAGATTCATTATATATATATGATTTCGTTACAAATTTGAAAAATAAATGAAGTGTTGGAAATATATAAGTTACAGAAGAAGACATCTCTAAAATTATAGGTGGGGATAGTACAGTAAGCACAAATTTTATTGTACTTTCGGACTCACAAAGCAAGGCTGATGCTTGGCCATGCAATGCAACAAATAATTTTCTTCTTCTATCTACAACAATAAATGATGCTATATTGCTATGTATGTGTCTGTTATTTCTTATTTCCAATAGAGGATCAAGTAAAACCTAAAATGATCTTGTGCATGCATGATCACTATTGAGGAGGCCCTTCGAGACGAAGATAGTCATACATGACTCCCTGAAAAACAGTTCCGCCCCTGGATTGTGTGAGATAGATTGTATTGGTTCCTTCTTGGAATAGATTTCCCGGTGCTTTTATACTGTAAAACCGATATAACCCATGAATTCCGTGCCTGGCGATAGCATTGTCCCTTCCTATAAGTCCCGTTGAAAAGTAAGCTGGTTGTGCACTTGGGTCGTTGAACCGAACCTTAAAACGCAATCACGAGAATTCCATAAGCAAAATATCGACCGAGAACAATATGGTGGGTACCGAATGATTGTGCTTCAGAAGCAATTATATTTTCTATGGAAAATAAACATTCTTAATTAATGTTGTTTTGGTACCTCCACAATGAGAGAAGGAAGTGTAGAAGAAATGAAATATTGGTGGTTTGCCATACCTGCAATTCAGCAAAATTGGCAGACGCCAACGCCAACTGGAGTGTGTAAATTCCGTTCTTATTCATGTTTTCTAGTTCAAACTTGATCTGCCATGTTGTTCCTTCATATGCTCCATTATTCGTACTCCTGCAGTGTAATGTGTATTAATTCAACCATGCATGCATTACAACTTGGTAAAATAATGGAGAAATGCCTAAAAAAAAAGGAAAAAAATGAACAAATTGCATGCAACCGTCGCACACTCATTTTAAAAAAAGTGAGTAAATAAGAGATTCACATGAAAAATCTAATCTTTTAATGGTAGATCACACTCTTTTTCAAAAAGAGTGCACGACGTTTACACAATTTATAACTATATATTACTCATTATGAGTACCTAGTAACTTGAGCATAGAACCAGTCTTTCCGATAATCGCTAACATCGATAGTGTAGATAAGATCTTGATCCTGATATAGATCTCCATACCTATCCCATAAGCCATATTGCCTGAACCTATAGCCAGTTAATTTATTGAAAAGTCAGTAATAATATTTTACTTAAATTGAAGCTGCTTTGATTTAGCTTCAATTTATATAAATATATATATATATATATAAATATATGGCTACTGGTCATAGGACTAACTTTTCTGAGTTATTATATAATCTGTTTGTTAGCGTTGGCTTTGGGTCCGGTATATAGAACTCAGCGGCAGTGCGGTCAGGAATGCCAATTTCCCACAGAGTTGGACCATTTCTCGGTGGCCTGTATACCATTAGACCCAATTTGACTTCTGAACCTGCATTTTTGGATGTCATTCAAATTAGCAATATCGAGATGCTGAGAGTGAACCATGCACTGCATGTTTTTCATGTTGTAATTGCTCTCCTATCAACTAGCAATATTGATATTATATGCTTCTGTAGATCATATGTTACCTGGTTTAATAGTAATCTTGGTGTTATTTTTGTAATCTCCAACAACCCCAGGGACCCACGCATACAAATTATAGTCCCCTGGTCGAACGTTTTTTATTTGGAAACGTCCCTCCTTGTCAGCCTGGGTCCAGAACTGATAACCCTAAAAATACACAAAATTTTATAGCTTAATAGTGTGATCAAAACACCCTAGCTAATTCATTAACTTTAAGGGAAAAATCATGCATACGAGAAATTTACCTTGCTTTCTCTTTGCCATGATCCCACCTCTCCAGGAGCAGCCAAACCCACATAAGCAGATTCCGCCCAATCTAGTGATCTCTCATTCATATAGCTAATAATATACCATGAAAATTAAATGAAAATAAGCTGCTTTTGCATTGAGTGTCATTCGATATTAACATGCATATCATGTGGAGAAAATCGTATATTCTTGTAACCAAACTATGTACATACCGGTCACGGACTACCAATTGACCGACGACAGTTCCACGTTGACCGGCCGTGGGGAAATCTTCCGATTGAATGAAGTTGTACGGCCAGCTCTCGACTTCACGCAACATCTGACCATAAAATTAAGTAGGCTTTAAATATATAGTACTAATTAGCTCAAGTACTACTACTTTGTAGGAAGAGAAGTACAGTATCTTAATTAATTAATTAATTAATTAGATTAATTATATTGTATATATATACCTGGTCTTTAGCGTCTGCCCAAAGTTTTTGGAGATCCTTCTTTGTGGAAACAGAGTTGAGATATACAAATATAGGACCAAAAACTTTTTTCCATGGCTCTCCATCTTCAAATTTCATGTTTAGTTCCTCTCCCGCATAATGGGTACTCATGAACATCTGGACATAGGCATTCAATTAATCACAGTCATGGTCATATATTGCCATTCCATAATTGAATATATAAAAAACCTTTGAGATTTGCTGAATGATATCTGTGAAATGGGGGACAGTTTTTCTTTGAAATTCTGAAAATATTGTACCATTTTTATTCTGCAATTATTATATGATGTTGCAGAGAAATTCTTTTTTAATTATTTTCTGATCTTTTACAGCTCAGCTTAGGCGGCTAATTAATTTATAAGACATAATTTATAAGTTAATCAGGATTTCAGAGTTTTAAGGATGCAGATCATGGAAATAATAGATAATCTAGACTTACGGAGAGAACAGTAGGGCCCACATGGGAGGTGAGCTCTTGCTTGAGGGGCCCGGCCGAACGGAACTCATTACTGGGTGTAATGATCCAGAACCCAACGGGTGGGTCAGCGGATATCCACCCATGAACCTTATTATCTTTACCCTCCGACGAGTACTGATACTTGTCATCCACCTGCGTAAGCCGAAGCCATACCCATCAGAGAGATAATTTAGCCATTTTTCTGTTTTATTTATTTATTTATTGTTAATTTTTCTGTTTTATTTTTTATTGTTAAAAAGAAAAAAGAAAAGAAAAAAAAAAAAAAGAAAATTCGAGAAACGAAGAAAATACCAGGACTTGAAAGATTAATGGACCGGACGATGATCATTTAATTGACTGACTTATTTGTCAAATGCATATAGTCAAACAAAAAGAAAAAAAAAATAGCAACTTTGAAATATAAATACGAAGAAGAAATTATGAGATTTTAGGGTACCTCTCCCATAAGTTCTGGATTTGATGTATCAGTCAAAAGAACAGCCTCTGGGTAGGCGAGGGCCTGTCCTTTTTCCCGATCTTGCTGCGTTGGCATGATCCTCTGCTTGTCATCCGATAGCGCCATGTAGCGAAATCTGACCAGTTATTTCAAATACCATATATTAATACCATATACCATATTCCGATAGCGCCATGTCATTTTCTCTTGGAATAAAACATGAAAATGAAACATTTGTTTTCATTTACTTGTCCGCTCGAAGCTTGTAAACGGCTCTTATTTGACCAAAAGACACCTCCGGCCAACCTTTAAGGCGCTCAAATACTGCATACGAATAATATCCCGAGATGCCACGTTGAAAGATGTACCTACAAATTGAAACTAATGTATGAGTACCCGGCTAGCCTGCACTAATATTATAAATAAATACATAATAGTTATTACCACGTACGTACCTTCTTTCTACATTTAAGGGAACGATTTGTTTTCCACGGAGAGAAAGGTTCCATGTCTGAGTAAAGGAAAGCTCTATTTGGTCTTTGTTCTCTTTTATAATCGTAAAATGCGTTCCTGCTATTCTGCAAATTGTTACAAATTTTTTAGTTTTGGAGATAAGGTGCATGCGGCCTCCATGCATTTCTTTTCAACCTATATAGCTAGATTTGCAGAGAGAATTTAACGAACGTACTACGTACCTCCCAACGATACCATCGTGACCATCTGGCTCATTCCAAACTACATCCCAATACCTGGAGACATAAGACAATTAAGACATCATGTATCGTACGTGTTTTTTTAAAACAATATTGTAGATAACAAGAATAATGTTATATACAATTGTAGAATGTATAAGCATTATGCAATCGATTTAAAAAAGATTGTGGTCTACTCTTCAATTTTTTTTTTTTTTTTTGAATCCAATATTTATTTATTTATTTTTTAAAATGATTGCACGGCACTTATATACTTACAACTTCAACTATCATTTCTCATATAGAATAACGTAACGCAATCATTTCTCATAAAATGTAAGATTGATTTTTTTTATTTAAGTTTAATAAGGCAAGTGAATTAAACTGCCGGTCTTGATCACAAAGTGAATTCACGTACCCTCGATTATCTCTTTCATTACGAGCCTCAAGTATATTATCGACACCGTTGTACTTGATTCCCACAACATCACCTGCCGGTCTTGACAAAGTGACTTGCACCAGTCCATTGTCCACCACCACCTGAAATGATTTACCTTATCATGATCACTAAGGGTACGTGTCTATATATATTTTTATATATATATATATATTTACAGCATTTTGAGATTAAGAAAAAAAAAAAAAAAAAGGTCGTCGGATCGAAGTATATGAATGCATGGTTTAGTTATATATGTTTCTTCCATATAGCCATCATGCATGCATGTGCATCATTTGTTCTGCTTTCACACGCTTGAAAGAGCTCACGGTAGGTTATATGATCAATAACTTGTTTTTCGGGAAATAAATTATACTTTTCACCCCCCATGAACTACCTGGTTTGCATATGAGATGAGATTAGCTGAAATTAAAGTTAAAAGTTGAATAAAATATTATTAAAATATATTTTTTAATCTTATTTTTATTTTAAAATTTGAAAAAGTTGAATTATTTATTTAATTTATTTTGTATATGAATTTTAAAAAATTGAACTGATAAGATGAGATGAATTGAGAAAAGTTATGAAAATAAATGAGTTTCCTAAACTTTCAATTTACATCCTAAACTCTAACTATATTTATAAAATTTATTAATAATTTCTTATATTAATTCAAACTTCTTGAATTTCTAGTTCAAATATTTGAAAACTCAATGGTCGTTTGTGACTCAAAAGTGCGTCTAAGCCTTCAACAAATATAAAAAACTATTATAATGGAGTACCCACGCAATAGCTAATGTGTTCATCTACCAGAATATTGTAATTAGCGAAACTCATTCAAGACTTGCGAATTCTACGGAGAGACAATATACTAATTTGCAATAAATTTTTGTGTCCAGATTTTGAGCGAAGAATCGAGAGCTCATTAGTAGTACTTGTGATAATTAACTACACAAATTTGGTGATTAAGTAATGTTTTAGCTTTTTCTGATGATAAAATATTATGTCACAAAAAGAAAGCTAGAGACCAAGTGGAATTACCTGTAGACGATCGTGGGTGTCCAGCTTCAGTTCATGAGTTTCTTGGCCGTTGACGTTCGCTAGAACCCTCCTGCGTTATATATACATATAAAACAAATTATCCAAGAAACATCTTTTGTACCTTTTGTAAAACTTAAAGTAATTAAGGTTGAAATAACTCAATTATCATGCATTACTGTCAGAGAGAGAGAGAGAGAGAATCATGGAGAAAAGGAGGGGGAAACAAAGTGAGAACAGGTTCACTATTTGATGAAGAAACGGTTGTACTTTTCTTCTCATACTTTTCGGCGTTTCCGCCAATCAGTTGCCATGAATTGCGGGCTGGGTGCGTGGCAGATCGGGGAAGGAAACCTCAAGGAAGGTGAAGAGTTCTAGCTTGTAGGAACAATAGAAAAATGAGCATTGCTATGCATCATCCTACACACCACACACTAATGTATTTTTTATTTTTTTTTATTTTTTTTTCAATTTTTTTTTTATTTTACTCTTCTTGAAATATTTATATTTTTTTATTCATCATCCATATAATACACATTTAATAAGAGAAACAAATAAAAATAAATAAAAAAAGTTATGATGTGTAGTGTGTAGGATGATGCAAAGATTAATTCTAGAAAAATAGGGCGCACGCAAACATATTTCTAGAGTTGGTTTACTAATTATTTCAAAGGGTGACTTTCGTCGCATGAAAAACTGACCATGATAGTGCTAAATTTGCTGTTTCTTCATTAATGGAATCTACCACATATATAATTCAATTACTTTGAAAATCAAAGAAAAATACCGAATGTTGCTATTTTCGAACGCGTTTCCTATATATCCTTTCATACATGTCAGTCTTGTGTAAATATTCTCCTCATGAGTACGTACTGCATGACGAGATCATTGTACGTGTGAATCTGACTGTAAGAGAGGATGACAAAGTTTTATATGCATGTGGAAATATCTTCTTCCAAGCATCTTTGAAATTAAAAAGAGGTTTTTATGGCAACATACATGCCTCAAAAACAGTTCGTACGTAAAATTTAAAGTTATATGTAAAAATAGAT